>VXBR01010283.1:31139-82394 GCA_013400215.1 Cisticola juncidis | reverse complement strand
AAAAAAAAAAAAAAAGGGAACTAGAGCTGAAGTAGGTTGCTTGGGATTATCAGCAGCAATGCTACCTTTTTGAAAAATAATTGTGATGCCCATCTCTCAGTCTCTCCATAGTCCCCTTGTGCAGCAAAACCAAAGAGCTGGATTTCATCAGTAAATAGTGGTTGCAAAACATGAGTTGAAAATACTTTTTTTCCTTCTTTGGTATCAGAAATTTTCATACTTCTGTTCCTGGTATAAAACCAATGATGCAGTAACACACCTACTCTGTCTTCATAAATCCAGGGACCAGGGTCCATGATGTGAGGTGAAGTTGTCAGTTCCCACTGAGGGAAAGGTGATGTTGATGCAGCAACTGGATAGATAAGATTCTCCTTCTGACTTTTTTACGAGACTTCACAGATGGCCAGTAATAAACTTCCAGACTGTCTCCTGAGAGATCATGAGCACCATCTTTCACAAGAATATTTTAATGGTGTTCAATGCATCCTCTCTTCCAGCACACTATAAGTAAAAAAGCTTGTACTGAAGACATGAAGATTTAGATCATACAGTCACTCGTGTTTTCATCTTCCTCCAGTAAAAATCAGCAGCCAAGGGAAAAGAAGCTGGAATCTGAAGACAAAGAAAAAAATAATAATAACAATAACACTAGAAATAATAAATAGCAGTAATAAAGGCAAAAATAGAATTAGAGTTCAAGTGACATCTATGACCCAAAAAAAGATCTTAGGTAAGGCAGTTTAGCGAATATGTTTTGCTTTGTTTGGATTCATTTTCATTAAGTTTAAACAAAAAACATATGGGGACTGTCATATTTTCTTAAAGCAAAATATAAAAACTTTCAAACTGCTAAAATAGGTAGAATATTCTGTACCCACTTCAATCCATTTTAGCCATTAGCAGTTATTGTTGAAGCATAGCTACATGCTTCACATTCAAAAAAATATTTATGACAAAAGGCCCATATGTTTGTGAGGAGAGTATCAAAAACTTGTCTTTCCTCTGGAAACATTATTTCTTGATAGCAACAAATGAATACACTACATACACTTGTAGTAATGTATTAAAATCTACACTAAGCAAGATGTTGCCTTATTGCTTTGTTACCTTAAGTCGACTGGACTCCAAATTAACTTATCTGTTCAACTTATTTTTCAGACTCTGAAGTTTGAAGATATATAAACTTTTCTCACTTGAAGCTAACAATTCTTCTTTTTTAAAATTAAAACTCTTGGAGCAAGAATCTGGAGTGAGATGAGCAATGATTTGGGCACAGACTCCCTTATGAAAGAAATAGCCTAAGGAGGCTCTGCTAGAGTTGCATCCTCTCTAGTGTCTCCAACAAAGATTCCTACAGAAAGTCACATGACATCAGCAGACACATCCTGTCTGTTAAAAAACATGGAAAAGTGAACAGGAAACTTGCAGAGAATAGTCTCTTTTGTCTGTTATTCTCCGAAAATGGGATTGTATTGAAGAATAGTGCTACTGGTCAACATAACCTGTAACCTGTACAGGCTTTCACTGAGATTTGGGGAAGTTTTAATTCTTTGTGGTTCCTCTTCATTCTTAGAGTAGTTTCTCCAGATTCAGAATAAACTTCAGTTTTAGAAAAGACTTGACTTTCAGTCAAATGCAAACAATTCCCTTTTATTGGTTGTGGGATAATTACTCATAAAGAATCTGTTTGGAACACATATATGAATGCCATTACTACATCTTGCATCTGCTTACTAAGGGGTTGTTGAGATTTCTTTTTTAAAAAGCATGTGACCAGTATAAACAGAAATTGGAAGAGCTTTTCTGTCCTGTAAATATGCAATATATGCCAGTGTGGTGATTTTATTTTGCCTGGGGTTTTAGTAGTAGTAGTAGTAGATTAGTTTCAAATCCTAAGGATCTCAATGATTTGATGAATGTACCACAGGAAAGAATTATTATTCTGTGCCTTTCCAGTGGTGGAAACAATCCAAGTAATAACGCTAACAGATACACATTTCTTTCTATCAGAAAGTTATAATCAAAGAAATCTAAAAACCTTGACACCTTCTGCAAACTTTGAAGCCAGAGTGACTGTGTTGGATCAGGACACCTAGAATACAATCAGCCAACAGGACCATGCTCTTTAAAACACTTCCATCTTGAAAACAAACCCCATGGCCTTGCAATTTGGTATCTCAAACACCCATACGAGATGTTTCACATTCCTTTCTGTCTTTCCATCTTGTCAAGAGTTGGTTAACAAACATGACCACACTTCACAGCTATAAAAATTGAGTACCAGGAAACAGTTCATAGCTTCCTCACAAAGGGATCCTAATAAAATAACCCAAGAGCTGTTTGGCATCTGAATTAGTTTTGGCTCTCCATGCCTTAAATTCTTGCTGCTTAGACTTGCAATTTACTCTAACTGTGCAATCCACAGGGGAAGTGAATATCAGACTGCCAAACTGCAGGGCACTGTTCTGACAAATACCATATTACTGTATACCCTACTGCCATTTTTCCAATGTAAATCAGGTCATCCTCTTTTTCACCCATCAGTGTCCTCAGTAAAATGTTTCACAGTCCTGCCTATCCCAAGGCTGTATTTTAGCCCCTGCTAGTCCCAAAAACTTAAACAGGAACCTGACATGAAAACAAGATTTGGGAAAGTTCAGTAACTCTTTGCAGGGTAGAAATAATAAGGTAGATTCCTTGTTTTAAAGAGTTTCTATTTTTTAACTTGCTTCTAGTTATGAGGAATGAGCTACTAATAGCCCATAATTCAGAGTCCTGAAGAAAAAAAGTAGGGAAAAACAACAACAACAAAACCAAAAATACACAAAACAAAACAAAACCAAAAAAGAAACAAACAAAAAAACCACCAGAAAAAAAGGAAAGAGATCGATAAGCATGGAGCTTCCTTGACTGAATAGGTGTGTAAAGCATTTACAGGAAGCTCTTGTGCAATTAAAAATATCTACAAAGGAGGTGGATTATGTTGGAAATCAACTGGTAGGGACATTAAGCTCAGTGGGGATTGGGATAGGGGAAGCAGGTTAGACTTAGTGGGTTTTCCTCTGTTTCTAACTCACCCAAATCTATGTGATCAATTAGCAGAGAGTGAAATATGCAGAAGAAAGTTAGGGAAGGAATAGAAAAAAGGGGAGAAGAAGACGGGAGAGAGGAAGGGGAAACAAATCAGAAGCAGACAAATGATAGTGCAAATGAAAGCTTTCTTTGCTTTGCTGGGTGTAGTCAGGGTTGTATGGTTCTGTGTGAGCAAATAATGTTAAAGCCCAGATATTTTCCTACAGATTTTTCATTTAAAATAATTCACTCCACATATTCTCAAATTTTGATAATTATACAACTGAAGAGAAAGAACCACATTTTCAATACAGTGATCTGCTATGGGCACCTAATTTTTGCTGGAAGTGTTCTTGAGTATGTATGAACAGAGACACTATTTGCTGCAGTTTGAGAAGAACTCAAAGATACAGACTTTTATATCCATAGACAACAACAACTCTGTGAGACTGGCCTGATTAAACAAAGGCAATGATGGAAACTCAGTGTAGTTCACAAGGACTACAGATGGCTTCGGGACTCTGGTGCAAGAGGGTGTAGAAAGTAAAGGGAGGTTCTACTAATACAAGTCTTGGAATTATAGGGAGTCTGCGAAGAAGATGAACAAAAGGCAGATACAAGATCACTATGTCTCTCCTTGAGTTTCAGTAGCCTCTTGGTTTGCATGAGGTAATTAAGGGCCAAGTTTCATCAGGAAAAAAATGACTTAAAAAAAGGTCTAAACACTTCAAAATACCAGTTCCTCATATTAAATAGAATAATAACATCAATAGTTAGACACAGTGACTAGAACTGAAAGTCCTTATGGGAGAATGGTGCAGAATTGTAATTAGAAGTTTTGAAAATAACTGCAAAGTGATTAAAAGAAGTGAGAACATAATTTATTTTTAAAGATTTAGGAATTTCTGAAATTCATTATAATTTTGTAGTCATGAATTTTAGCTAAAAAAGAGCTAAACAAACCAGCAACAAGAACAATTCCCAACCCTTAGGAAGCGTCAAAATGTGTTTTTTAAAGGATTCTAGTTAAACATTGTTAAGTGTGGGAAAAGTGGGTCTTTATTAACAACTGGAATCTGGAAACTCTAGAAATGCTAGTTCCCAAGGTCTGCGCCTCCAAATTACAGGCCTTGTCTCCAAGCTAATTTTTATGACTGGCATCTAAAGTCCTAATTGAAACCTCAAAACCCAGAAAACTTCCAAGTCCCACTTTGACAAGAAACCAAAGAATCTGATTTAATCTCCATCAGATAGGTAGGATACAGAGCTGTTAAAGAGAGTTTCTGGCAAGATTCAAAACCCTGCCTCACCTATCATACCTTCACAGAAATAAAAATCTGCAAACATTTGAAATTTGACAAAAGTGATTCTCTGATATAAAAATTGTTCCCTTAGAGAATTTCTTAACTGTCTGTTCAGCAGATTTGAAATACATCATATTCCAGGGATAAAACAGAAGAAATGAATAAAGATTTTCCAGTGTACTTTAAACAGCTTCTGAGCAAGTATCTTGTAGTCTGTTCTGCTCCTTTAGCTCCACCTGAGATCTTAACAGCTTTATCACAACAGCCTAGCTTCATCAGTTTGGTAACAACCAAGAAATTGTTAAGAAATTGTTTTGACACTCAATACTTCCTGTCAAAACCAAAACTTCTAACTTGCTGCCACAGTGATATGGCATTAAAAGAAAAAAACTTTTTTCCAAAGTTAAATAAACACTCATAGTTCATACAACTGCAAGACTGAATCACCTCATTTGGGAATACTGAAATAGTACCTTTACTTTATAAAAATATCCCTAAGATGATGATTTACACAGGCTTTCTTGTTCTACAATTAGCACATCTGACTGCACTGCCAAGTGAAAAAAAATGCCCTCTAAAGCATGAATTGTTTTCGGGGGTAGATATTTTCCATTCAGTTATGATTTAAAGGTCTTTTTTAATTCTAATTAGGTAAAAAACTCAGAACTAAGATGAGTCTTAAAATTCAGAAGAATTTACTTCCTAAGATTATTTTTCAGTCCTTTCAAGTACAGCATTGGAAAAAGTTCAAAAAGGGCTTCACTGTTATCATGAGAAAATAGGATGTCCAGGCAGGTCCTTTCACTGAAATTTTGCCTGTCATAAAATTGATGCATTTAACAAAAAGAGCCAGCAGGTTTATGGTAGGAACTATCAGAGTTCACTTTGGATATGTGGGCACATGCTCATGATAAGAAATACCAGTGTAGATCACCAGCTGGGTAAATCATAGTCATTTATTTGATTTCAAGTTGCTCCTGTAGTTGTTAGGGTTAAAATCAGAAAAGCAATTATGTTTCCAATTTGAGAAAGATTTTTTTTTTCTGCATTTATCTATGTAGTAGTAAAGGAGCCATGGTGTAGACCTTCTTGGTAAGAGAGAAAATAATTAGTATTGCTATTTGAAAAATACTGGCACAAAATCATTTAGACCATTATACTTACATAAAGTGGTACCATTTTTCATAAAACATCAAGGTCTGTTGTTACCCTCAGTAAATTTTTAGTGCTACACTCAAGCAGGGATTTTTTAATGTAAACTCTTGATTGGTGGGTCCCTCTTGGGTTTAACCCCCCAAGATTAGGGTGAGAAACTGTCTCTGCCCTTTGAGGATTATGAGCAGATGCAAAAAAACACACAGAGTCTTCAGGTTTCTAGTTTTCAAGGTCTTGATCTCTGTTTATTATGTCTTATCTCTCAAACTCTTCTCGTGCCCTGCTGAGCTCCGTGCTGCAGCAGGGTCACTCATAAACTCCTCCTGTCTGGGAGGATCTTGACCTCTTTATACTACATATTACGTTTCTATTATTTACAATTAATTGCCAGTACCTAACACCTATACTAAACAGGTCATATCTACTTGGACCCTATTCAAATGTGTCACCTTCACAGCAGAAATGTCGGACAAGAAGAAGAAGCAGGAGGACAGGACCACTCCCTGAATCCTCCACCTTGTCCTCTCAAGACCACACACCCAAAAATAAATACACCCCTGGTGATAAGCTAAATACTGTCTACTTCACACCTTGGTGACTTGGTGACTCCTTCTGCAATGTAGGTAGTTTCTCCCATGGTCTGAAGTCAAAGCCTGCATCTCCCTGGGCTCTGTGTCAAGGCTTACAACCCCCTGTACAGATCCCAGACCCCCCTGTACATGTTCCAGGCTCCCCTGTCCGGGTTGCAGACCCCTTTGACAGGGTCCCTGACCCTCCAGGGTGACCAGAGGGATGCCCTGGACTCCAACAAGTGCCACCTATACTACTTCCTGGGTACCCCAAGGCGAGTAGTGACCACATGGCTTTGCCAGGGGACCAGTGCTCTGACTCGGACCCTTAGGGACCTTAGTGAATAGGGAATTCACTTTTCAGAAGAAAAGGAGTGGCTGGGCATCACACCTGAGATATGTGAAACAGAACAAGTTTCTTTCAGTTGTCTGAATTAAGTACTTCAGCCTTCTTCACAGTTTTTTATTCAGGTGTTTGATATCCACTGAAACCTCACTTTCTCTGCTTTTGTGGAATCTAATATGAGGACTCTAATAAAATGTTAGCATGAGCTTGTCCAGTGTAAGTCTCGCAAGGCTGAAAGAGTTAATATTTTAGGAGCACCTGTGTTCAGAACTATGCCATAGAAATACCCATTCTGAAAAGTGGTAACCTGCTAAAATTAAGGGCAGGAAATTGGAGAAAGAAATACTCAAGGATGTTTTTTAGAGGCTGCTGCTGTGGCCAGTCTATCAGGACACGGTGCAAGCACAAGGCAAATTTTCAACATTCCTGATGAACACTCAAAAAGCAAATCTACAGAAAGAAAATTTGGGATACCAGCTGTGAAGGCATGCAGTGCAGCAGCTGGTAAGCCCATCAAAAATCAGAGAACAGAAGAGACACTGTAAATTATCACAGAAATACCCAGTGTGTTTTTTTCAGAGTGGGAGAAAGCAGTAAGCCTGGACTACAAAACACAGCTGCAGTCACCAATTTTGGCAGCAAGCCAGATAATTTAAAAACATTCTGTTCTCATAGAAAGAAAACAAAAACTGGACCCCTCAGGGTATTCTATCAGACCAAAGGATTTCTGCCTTTTCTATGATCTATGTTGCTGCAAAGCAACACGGACAAAAAATAGACAACCTTAGTGGGGAATGCTCAAGTGGCCATGACTCAATTAAAGTATGGGGGGGTAAGATCAAGTTCAGCCATTTTCTGAGTTCAGGTACTCATTTGGCAGCCCTGAACCCCATCACAGCCTGGAAGTCCTAGGCAGCCAAGGAGGCAAGGAGCTGTAGTGTCAGGAGAAACCAAGGAAGATGTCAAAGGTTTCACCACCTGGAGGGTGGTGAACAGGGACAGAGACAAGGCAGGGATGTTTAATTCATTCTTGCCCCTGTCTTCAATGTGGATAATGAATGAAGGGAGTGTCAGTGCCCTGACCATGACTGAGAATGATCAACTCCCAGCTGACCCTGAAGCTGTGCAGGGTCTGCTGGTCCAGCTGGATCCCTACCAACCTTTTGGGCCAATAGTGCTGTGGATCTTATAGCAACATGGGAAAAAGTTTCATTGCATTAACCTAGATTGGGGAAAAAATATACTTAGTTGAGAAAGAAGATTTATGAATGGTATATACATCATATGTTGGCTATTAAATTTGCCTGTGTTTTATTTTGCTCTAGAAACAGACCAAGGCCTGGATTGTAAGAAACCCCGCCTCTTATTCATCACCATGCATCAAATTCCTAGACTGAATTTATAAATTTTAAGGAAAAGTGTGTCTCACAAGGAGGAGAATTCAATTTTATTAAGAATATTTGGATGAGTATGCTCCCTTGGAGGATGTGGAAAATGTTGTGATTTTTCTCACAAGGCAATTAACATGAATTATGCACCATCAGAGCATTGCTGGTGGTACACCTGCATGGAGCCTGTATTTGGGATGATACTCCAGTCTAGCAATCTAGCAGGGTGCTTCAGTGTGAGTGTTGAGGGCTGCTGTGTTAATCCAGTGATCCTCTAACCACTCTAGAGCTGACCTGCATGCAGCCAGAGTAGCCATATATTTGCCAGGCTTTTGAACTCCTAGTTTCCTGTCTAAGCCCAGAAAGCGGTGAAGCTGCTTCCTATCTCAGTGATAATGGGCTGCTGTCCATTTAGTCCTCTTTTTGACCCCAGTCTTGTCTGACTGGACGTACAAAAGCCAATCCATTTCCTAATTGTGCCTTGGTTTTACAGCTATAAAATGTGGCAGCTATTCCAATCTTCTTGAACTATAAACTCTTTCATGCAAGCAGACTTTTCTAAGCATGATCCCGGGAACTGGTACTTGCTGATTTTTTTACACTTGTCAGAGATAAGGGAGTTTAAGTCAGCAGTACAACATGCTCAAACTACTGCTTCTCCCACAACATTCACTTCCACCCCTCAAACAATTCTGTTTCTACTCATTAGCCTATTAAACAAGTCTTTATCACTTCATTTTCTTTCTACATTCACCCCATGAGTGACCGATGTTATTTTCATACAGTAATTAAGAGTTGTACTTCATTCCTCTCAGAGATAAGATTTTCAGCACAAATGGGAGTTTTGATGTCTTGCCTCACAGAGATGAATCTTCTATTCAAGTGACAAAATGCTTTTTCTATTCTTTTATTTGTAAGTGACTGCTTCTCAGCTTCTACAGAACAGTGTGTAAAGGGTTTGGTTTAATTTATATTCTTGGTCTTCTGTCTGCTCTATGGCCACCACAGATTCAATACTCAGAATGTTCCTGAATATACTCCATAAGTGGATATCAAATGTCTGGTCATTAACTGTTAAGACTTCAATTACACTTGGAAAAGGATGAATCCGGAAGAATTGTCTTCTCCATTGCACAGGCACTCTGTCCCTCTGCACTAGGCCATGCTCATAGCCAAGATGGAGCAGGAATTTGGGGAGGACTTTGGGGAGAGTCTGGTGGTACTGGTTTTGAGACTCTCCTTCTGGAACCAAAGCAAGTGCTTCTCAAAACCAGGGAGCAAGTCCTCAATAAAACAGGAGTTGGACTAGGGCATTGTGTGCACCATAATGGGGGATGCACGCTGAAGGGTCACAATGCAAATCTTTGCTTTCTTTTGCAAGAATACACTCTCCCATTGATGTTGTCTCCTTCCAGTACCAATGTCCTCCTTGGCATGGCTTCCCTCCACTCAGAGAAGAAGCTGAGAGAAAGCAAAACGTACCAAATGAGTTGTTGGACTCTGTGCCCTGTTCATTTGTCATTCTAGCAACCAAATGTAATTAGGAGCCTTAATTAAAAACAACTGACCCATTAAAATCTTAAGAACATTTTCTCAGGAATATTCCTTCTGAAGGGATGAGAAAATGTAATTACATGTTGTCAGACTCATTGCTTTCAATACTTTATTGTACCTGAGTAGACTGTGTGTGCAGAACTGTTACAAAATCAATCTTATAAACCATAACAGATACAGAATTCTACTAGCTAACAAAGCAGCCCTTTTAGAGAGAAATATATATATATATATATTTTGGGAGAGAAGTAACATATAGCCGACATTTTTTCTCAGGTAGTTATAAATCTCTCAGTGAGCTCTATTGAAATGGGAAAGAAAGATTAAAAGAAAGCAAAGAAAGCAGTGGTAATAGAAAAGTTTAAATGTAATTGCTCACATTCTGGTATGAATGGTTTGACATTTAACTGTCCCCTCCACCCACACTCTTGGAAACTAAAATCCAAAAAGAACAGAATTATGGTTTTTTGCAAGTGAAATTTAACACTGATCAAGACAAGAAAGGTATGTTTTAATTTTAGTAAGAGAAATGAAGCACAAAATGGGTAAACAGAAAATAAAGTGATTTAAATGTATAAATTACTTACTGTGATAACACAAAAGCCATTAGTCAACATATGGAAGAGATTGTGCAGGAATGTGAGCTAGCAATGAAAGGAATATTTGTACAGCACATATTTCATCCAGAAAATAAAGATAGACAACTCTTCTTCTGGAAAGTCTTGTGTGCTATTCCCTCATTTAAATCATGGGAAACACACTGATTTCTCAATCAAATAGTTAAAAAAGGCAACATGAAGTGCTTTCCTACTCTGCATCACCCAGTTGTCAGCCATTTTTTATGCTTAGTAGACTGTACTGATAGAAAAAAATGACCCTGTGACATGACATAGATATCTGGGCTGCACTTTTTGACTTCAGAATGGTACATAAATAAGTGGCACTCAGCACAGCACTATTCATTTGCTCGGATATGTTACTTCTAAGATGTCATGGTTAGAGACAGCATATCAGGAAATTACTTCTGGGAAACTTAGGTCAGTGACCTCTCAGTGACTTTTTCTGAGACAGTATCTTAGCTTCCAGGGTTGCTTTTAGTCAGATCCTGTTGCAGAGAAAACTTACTGCTGTTTGGTACAAATAACCAAAAGCATGGGAATGATCCTGCACAAAATTTTCATTAAAAAATAATAACATGGGTTATTTTTCACAGCTTTAAACTTCACTCACATTCACACCTAAACTCTAGCAGATAATTGCATTTTGTTGACTGTAGAGAATAAAAAGAGAGCAGCAGAGAGGAAATGGAAGAGAAGCCCTTTGTTAATACACTGTGCAAATCATACATTAAAACCCACAGCAAATCATTACTTCTCTTCTGTGGTATTTCAATATTCCCAGCTGCTGCAGACTCTGCTCTCACATCATCAGAACTTCAGCTCAGAAGTCATGCTGCTGATTCTGATATCCCCTGTCCTGAACTGCACTCATGTTTTGTGGTAAGGGCAGGGAGGAATGATTTCCTAAAGTGCTTACACATAAGAATTACCATCTGACAGATAAGCATGTGTCTTACATATCACTGACTTAGCTTCAGTGGAACTACTCATGTACTCCTGTTCTTTCTTATACACAAAGAATTCTTATCCTAAGTCTTACCTGGCTTGACTCTGCCCTTTCTTTTTTAGTTTTGCTTTGTTTTCTTCTTTTTTTTTTTCTTTTTTTTGTTTGTTTGTTTGTTTGGTTTTGCTTGTTTTTGTTTTTAATTACCTGCCATTGAAATAATATCTTAAATGATCGTATTTTTAAAACTGAAATTTTGCTGATATCTTTTTTCTCTTTGATACTTATTCAACCTCCATGACAGTGGATTCTGAAGGATAACTCTTGACTGTATTTACAGAACCCTGAGCTGAGGAAATGCTATCAATGGCATTTTGCAGGTAGAGGGTCAGTATCACGCAGTAGCTGATGGATGGGATCTTTTTCTGAAAACAGATTCTGTACTTCGTACACTGAGTGCTGTGTGAAACTTGCATTTACGCACATTTGCCTCTCTTCTAAAATATGCTGCAACTTTTGATTTATTTATACTTATTTTCTTTCTCACTCCTACTATTTGTTTGAAAGATTCAACTCACGAATCGTGTAACTCATGGACCATAATTGAATTTCAAATAACCTTCCACCAGTGGGAAAAATTCTTGCTGGATTTTGTTTGCATGCGTAACTTGGTATTGGTATTGGTTTTGCTCTCTGACTAAAAAGGCACAATCTCTAGAATCAAAATTTTCTTTCTATGAATATTCCACAACATCAGATGTTTTAGCAACACAACTTGAAAGATATTTCAGAAACAAGGCATAGAAAAGTATGCATGTAAAAGTGGTAGAAACAATAACAAGGCGACATGAAACAAGCTGTTCTGCACATGTGGATCTTGACCTTTTGAAAATTTCTATACATATACTTATGGTTGTGTGTAGTTTGCAAGACTGATGCCCTAACACTTTCAAAAAGATACTATTGATAATTTTTTCTAGGTACCTGCCTAGCTTCTCTTAGCCCTTCTGTTCAATGGATAATATGGAGATGATTCCTCACATCTTGGTTTTTAGTAAAAAAATAAGCTATGATATGTTTTACTTAGCAGCCACAAACAATTGTAGGGGTAGGAAGCCTTTGTGAAGATGGATCTCACTGAACCTGTTCCACACCCATCCCACAGTCTCCTCAATACTCACTACCCTGGAAAGCCTGGGGAAACCTGTTGACAAGCTCTCACTGTTGAGCACACAGGTTAGCTTAACTTTGTATTGCAAATGTTCCTGTCTGTCCCTCATGCCATGGGCACCTGGGCCACATGTGCTACATACCTGACATTTGGGTCAATGCTTATTGAGGCTGCATTGTTCATAGAGAAAAACTACATGCTTTCAGCAGGAACACTTAGCCGATCAAGATCATCATTCAAATTTTGAAACTTGTTTAATTCTGTAACAAGACTACAAAGTTATTTATGATCTGTCTTCTTTTTTTAGCTCTGGAAACTGAACACTATTTTGACAGTAAAGTCACAGCATCAGGGAAATGAATCCTCTCTTCTAAGATAAGAGTCTGGTAATGGGTGAAAGGTAAATAAGCAGGGCTGCCTTAGCAACAGAAACAATCTTTTTGAATGAATGAGAAAGAATCCAGCCTAAGTTTCAGCAAGAAACTAAAGCACAAAATGTAGTGAGAGAGTAAATTTATTTGGTTTTCTTAGATGCCTGATACATACCTGCTGTTGTTTCAGTGTGCCCTTTACATTTGTCATGAATGAGTGTAGGCTGCTCAAATAATGTATTCTAATGAATATCTCAGAAAATATTCTGAGACCACGTTGTGGTATTATGGGGGGTGGGGGGTGGGGAATGGGAGAGGTATGCACTACCACAACATCACCATAACAATACCTATTAAGGTTCTCCCAAAGCTAATTATTTCATGCATATATGTTTATGTGTATGTTTTTTTTAGATAGACTTTGAAAACTTCTTGTCTTACTGATACCCAAATACTATCAAAAATATTTTTGAACTTAAGGAAAAGTCTGCATATGCAGTTTTCTCAAAGTCTCAGCTAGGCGGCACCTGGCTTTTCATAACACCAACTTTCATAATATCAACAAAATAAAACCACAAGCAATGGCAGGTTTTGAAAGAAGAGTAGAATATTCTTATATTGAAGTAAGGGAAAAGAGGTACAGGTGTAGGGAAAAAAGTGGTAAATATATATTATTACTGTTAAGAGAAATCTATTAGTGACGTGAGTTGCTATGAGGTTTGAAAGCCTCAGAAGAGTAGAAGAGAAGTCACTCTTGGTATTGCACAGTGATACCAGTATCAGTTTTAAATGAGCAGAAAGGGTAAATTCACTGGTGAGAAGCCTGGAAAAGCTGTTCTATGAAGACTATCCCATAAATAAATAAATAAATAATCTAAATACTGTGAAAAACATTCTAGATTTTTGTGGCTTCCTTGTCACTTTCTGATTATGTGTAGCTTTGTCCTTTTTTTTTTTTTTTTCAAGAGTCAGCAATAAAGGATACAAGCTGTTTCATCATAGATACACTTGCAAATGCACAAAAATGCAGTTTTGAGAAAAGCATCTTGTTCTCAAACACATCAGGGAAGAAAAATTCAGCATCTGTTGTATACATAATGTGAATATATGCATAAAAAAGGATGCAAATATGAATCTAACTAAACAGCTATAGAGATTTGAAGAAATCTCTTCCTCCATGCTTGACCAGTAATAGTACACTAATTTTAGTCAATATGTTTCTAAATAATGAAGTTATACTTAAGGATTAGTTGCTTAGCCTATCTCTGCATTGAGAGAAATGATATGCAGTTAATTGAAATGATTTGGTTTAGACTTTCTGGAAAGATCTTTACTGAGATGAATTCTTTAGCAGCATGCCAGTGGCTAGCCTGCATAGTCAATCACTCACTGACACCTCAAGCGTGGTGGAAAGGTCCAGGAGGAATCACACTGCTCAAGAATGTGTCTGAGTAATCATGGAGCTATGGGTGTATTCCTGTCAAGGAGCTGATGGGCTCAGAAAATGGGGTGCTACCTACCCTGACAGCTGTTTTTTCCATCTGGTGATGCTCAGTCTGTGTGAGTTGTAACACTGTCTGCTGTCTGTCCAAGTGTGCACCAGGTGACAGGGATGGCATGACAGCGTGAGGGGCCTGCCCTGCCACCACTGCCTCAGCAGAGGCCATGGAGCTGGGCTGAGAGAGGCTCACACAATGCTCAGACCTCCCCCAGAGACAGCAGTGTGGAGATATCCAGTGGTGATGGGGTCCTGCATTGCCTCACTCCATAAAGAGTAAATTTCACACAGACTCTGCAACCAAATGGATTTCATTTCCACAGTCATGAATGGGGTGCTTTCCACAAGCTCTGAAATCACTTTCAACTTAAATAAATTGAAGCAGGCAGCAGGGCAGGGGAAATTAAACTAGCAAAGGAAAAGAAAATTACTTAAACATACTGGAACAGTTATTGCTACCTGCTAGGAAATGTTTTTCTGGTCTTTTATCACCACATACAATTCCTAGTCCCATGTGATTAGCAAATTCATCTTGAAACACTGGTGTTGCTTGACTGCAGTTGAAAAATTAAGTGGTATCTTTAAATTCTTGTTCCTCAACTTAGTGAAAAGAGATGCTTTGCAGCCCTTGGATTGTATCATGTATAATCAGGCTGCACATTCCGTATCACGTTCAACACCTTGCAATCTCCTGTGTGCCGACTGCGCACAGCGCAGTGAAACGTCCAGAGGCAATTATTTCTGTCACCCACATAAGGGCAACAGATATGAAAGTCAGCTCATGCTCACCTTTTTGTATACTTTTAAATGCCTGGCTATTTTATTTTATAGACGCGAACACATTTTGTTCTAGAAATTTATTCCTGAAAACAAATGCTAAAGGAGACACAGAGAAAGAAAGAAATGGGCCACATGTGCTTTCTTTATTCAAAAGTCTCCGAAGATTATTGGGATTGCTGCAATAGATGGACAAGGAAAGGATGAAGCAAATAGATTCTTCTAACGACATAAGGGAGGAGCCCAGGAAAAGACTCCTAGAAATATTGGTGAATGAAAATTGAAAGCCAAATCTGTGCCCTTTCTGCAGTTTTAAAGGAGGAAAAAGCAACAGTTCTGGTCATATAATGAGTCCTGTTGGCCAAGTCCTGCAAAGAAACCTAGAAAGAGTCAGTCTGCACAGTAATCCTTTATGGCATGAAGGTGACCCAGATGAGGAAGAGAGGTTCTTTAAGGTAGGGTCTGTGATCAGATGCTAGTCACTAATTTTCTCAGCCCCTTAGGGCTCTCCATATTCCCTCCCCATGTTAGGTATGATCATTAAGAGCTCCACAGCTGAGACAGAAACATAAAACTATACATGAAACATGAAGCACAAACACATCTCTCAAAGTGTATTTCTATCCTAAGCATGACCCAGGATGGTCATTTATATTGACTGCAAAATTCTGCAATATGAATATTAGGTATGGTATTAATATCCAGCCATGAGCCTGGAAAAAAATAACCTTTGGAAAAAAAACCTTGGTTGCTTTCCATAATCAATAGTTTCCCACAACATGAGAAAAAGGTGAGATGAGCAGTTTCACTTCACTAGAAATATCTTTTCAGCTATTATTTATCAATTTTTTTTAGTAAGTCAACATTCAAACCACTCCTAGGGATAAAATAAAAGCCTATTAAAAGATACACAGCGAATGACCTTTCATCAGCATAGTAAGACTTTGTCCAAAAATTAAAAATGTAAATAACATTTGAATTCTACCAAATCTGTGTGAAAATCTAAAAACATCATTTGCAGAGATGATGGGTTGTTGTCAGAACAGGATGCTTTACATAAAACTAGGCCCAAATAGAGCATCTCTGGGCTTTACATTGTCTTGGATGAAGTGGATTGAATTGTCTGTGTTCAAAGGGCAGCTATACACATTCAAAATTAAAAATAAGACCAATAAAAATGCTACTTGTGATCGGTTTTCATAGGTGACAGGGAGGATTCTGAGTTCACCAGAGACACCAAGGAGTGCTTAAGAAGTAATAATGAATACTATTTACAATGGTGCTTCCAGAAAACCAGGAAGGTAAGGAAATTTGTTGTGTTGTCCTTGCAGACTGCCCTGCAAGCAGAGGATGCAGAGGTTTGACTTGCACCTTCCCCTGCTAAACATGCTCAGCTAACTGTAAGGGGTGAGAGGTAGCCAGACCATTTGGTTGGAAAGGAAGAAGGGAACAAAACTGCAGTAGATCATTTTGTGTAAGGGAATATGAATGATTTTGGCTACACACAAGGAGACCAAGTCTCCATTTTCAACATAATTTTATTTTCAGTGCAATATTTTATTTTTAAGGACTGAGGTTTGTTGCCATTATTTTCCGTGTTTTACAGTCTGAAGCTTGTTTCTTGCACTGTATTTGTTATTTTAAATTCTTGAAAACATTTTCTACAAATATTTGGAGCAGTTATTTCCCAAGACTTTTTATTCAGAAACCATGTTTTACTCTACCTTATGGCAATCCTTTGCATACTGCAATGACAGGTTAACTCAATGGCCTTGAGTTAGTTCTCTCTCTGCAGAGGGAAACAGCGAGAACATGCTACTTGCAAGTATGGGAATGATTCAGCATAGCTCTAATTATTACAGGTAGGAGCAGTACCTGGAGTGACTGTAGCACAGAGCAAGGGAGAGAGGCAAGATAGCTAATCCTGACAGAGCATCAGCTCAGCATGGTACTGAATGAATGGCAAAATCCACACATTATTAAGTCACACATACAGATCTCAGTTTCCAATTGTAATATTTTATTTGTCTGCCTAAAACCCAGATGGTGTACTGCTAAACTTCTGAAACCTTAATCAAATTCTTGGGCAACCTCTCCTAGTTCCTATTGCTGTGCCTGCAATGAAGCTACACAAAATGAATAATTGCTCTTTACTGGTGAGAATCTGTATTATCTGCAGAGGGATTACACAGAAGTCCCAGCCTTGACCATACTTAACACAGCATAATTTCAGGATATTTAAGAGCTGGCAGTGCTGAAACAGTAGAAATGGCTATGTTGAGAAAATTATTTCAGATAGTAAGAGGAATCTGCTTTTGCACTTCAGTAGCTGAATTAAATCTGAAAAAGTGGCATGGGAAAATTCAAAGAAAACACTGAATTTTTCTACATATTTGTTTAGGAAAGTATTCCTTCTGTTTCACCAACAATATATTTTAAAGTTTTCTCCTTGGTGTTCTTCAGTCTCTTTCTGTAAATTTAAAATGTTTTTGATGTTCTATTTTGGGAGTAACTGCTCATAATCTCATTAAGAAATGTAGGATTCACTGAGATAATTGTTCAATTTAAGATGTTGAAGTTTGAGACACCATTTTCCAGTTGTTTGAACTTTTTGACCATTAAAGTTCCAAAGCCTTTTCCTAAACAAGTAGACCTGCTTGTGAGATATGGAAAGAGGAGGATGTAATTAGGCTGTTTTAATGTACAGGGAGTGCTGTCTTTAAGGATCTGAGAGAACTGCTAGACACTCTCTGTATGAAAACCAAGTGCAGGTATCAGAAATCTCTTGAAGATTGATTCATACCTGTCAGATGTTCAGTCCTGAAGGAGGGATTGCTCCCTCTTAGGTAAAATACATCAAATGGCAAGAACATTGAAAAGCCTGTGGGCTTTCCTTAAGGAGGAAGGCAGGGCTTTCATTTGGCAGGAAGGTGGCTGATTTTTTACTACAGCTAGCTTTGCCTTTTTCTATGTGGGTGTTTTTGTTGTTTTGAAGGGGGTTTGAGTATGGGTTTTAAGGTGGATTAGACCATTTTGAGCCAAAGTGATGGTGGCACTTTTTATCATGGCTTTCACAAGGTACAACCAATCATCAATCCCATACCTCTACAGTTTTTGTGGAAGGACCTGCAATAGCTCCACATCTATAGTGACATCATGGTTTATTTTTTCTCAGAGCAGGATAGGATTGGTTCATGAGGAAGGATTTTGTGGAATCACGAGAAAACACAGCATTCGTGTGCTGTAGATAGTATTTCTGCCATCTGTATCCTGTTGTCTTCTATACACTTGCTTTTCTTTTGTTGAGAAAGGAAATGGACATAAAGAACAACAAGAATCCTTGTGACTAGTATCAGTTAGCCAATGGATAAAATCCCATGGGGTATTAATTTTTTCTAAAATTTGTATAATGGTTTTAAGTTTTACAGTACATAAGTAGACTGCAAAATGAAATGAAAACAGACATGAGACCATTAGTACTGCAAATTGCAATTTTTCATGTTAACAGACTATTTTGTCAGAATTATGTAGCAGAAATGGAAAGATATACAAAAAATACAATCTGGTCAGTCACTCTCTGTCTTTTGGGGTTTTATTTGGCTCTGCATTTAAAGCTAGTGATACAACTTCACTTACAGCCCTCCAAAACTCCCTATGCCTCTCTTTTCATCTGGAATCTCCTTGCATTTTACAGATCTGTCATTGTCCCTGATCTGCAAAGTCTTCACAAATTTCCATGTAAGTGTATCAGACTTGAGGAATGCTCCATGAAGGAAAAAATTATGAGAATACAAGGATTACTTTGCTCTCAAGAGATGTCACTGTACTAAAACCAATCATATGAATTAAAGGCTTTTGACAAATTAATAATTCATACACGCGAAATTAATTAATGCATTTCAGTACATTTTCCTGTGGTAGCCATCAGCACATGAGCAGAGCTGTAACAGCTCTGCCATCTTTGCTCCCTGTAGTTGTGATTCAGATTTGGAAAGAGGATACAATTTGCATAGTACTTGTGCCTCAGTGAAAACATTACTTTTTTCACTTAGTAGTCAAATTATTGTTGTGTACATATCACTCTTTTTATCCCTTCCCTCCTCCCCTTTGCTAGACACTAGGAGCAAAACAACTGTTTCTTCATAAACACTCCAACTACTGTGGTGAATAGAGATGACATTTACATAAATGGATTGCACTGCAGTTGTTGAACATACACAGGGATGATCCTCTAATCCCATTTTAATTAGATGGATGGTGCATGCATACAAAAATTACAAGCCTCTATCCCTGTGGTGATGCCATACTGGCAAGGAATCAATCACCACGGCCTCGGTTGCCATGGAAACTGATAGCTCCTGTGCCACCATCTAAGCGCTAAATGATTGGTGGTGTGCTCCTAACACAGGGAGAGCAATGAGTTTTTATATCCCAACCAGCAGCTGTGCCAGAGAGTTAATTAAAAGCAGAGAACATGAAATAAATCTAAATCTGTGAAGAAATGAAATGTACAGTACAAATTGAATTCCCGTGTTGGACAGAAATTAATATGCAGCACAAACCACAGAGCTGCCTGAATAAGCAGCAGCTGTGAATCCTGGGAACTGGTACCTCCATGGCAGCTAAAATCCAAAAGTGGAGAGAGCACCTCCTTATCTTGTTACCTAAACAAGCTCTTCCTTCAGTGCTTGTGTGGACTGAAGCATGCAAATGCCTCCTCAAATGTTAAAGGTTTGCAGAAAAGCAGAAAGGACAAAGCTTAACCAAGATCTAATTAGCAACTGTAGTTTATCAGTTGTGGACATGATGTAAGTAAATGTTTGCACTGCTGTGCTGAAATTCACCAGACAATCTCTATGAAAGTCAGTGTGGTTTTATTGATAAGCTGTAAATTTTGAATCCATATTTCAAGTATCACAATTCCAGTAGCCACCCCTGAAATTATTTTATCATAAAAATCTTAGCTCTACATAAGATATTTTTGGTGGGATGGGATGCAGGTGAGGCACAAGGATCCCACAGCCTAGCCCTTCGCTCCCTCAGCCCTCCTGTTTAGGAGGCAAATTCCTAGAGTGGGACAGCACAACTCCATTATGGAAAGAGGCTTAAACCACTCACACATGACAAACATGGCAAGTGGGCAAAGGCACCAAGGCTGAACTCACTCTGCTATGCACAAGTGAAATTAAAAAGGAAATGAGGAAGTCTCTTTCTGGTCCCAAATGCAAGAGCATCCTGGACAGCTACCTTTGAAACAACAAAAATTATTTTAACCTTGTCTACATCAGAGGCTTTTTAGGTGATTTGCATCTTTGGCAAACCTTTTACATTCCGTGATTTCCTGCTAGCTTAATGGGTCCCTGTGGTTGGCTGGGGTGATGGGCATTAATCATATTTCCCTCATATCCATCTCTTCTTTTTCCTGCTGTCACCTCTTCCACCTAATGTCAGCTGCACCAAAGTCTTTTTCTGAAACCTCTGGAATGACAGGAGAAAAAACAAAGCTGTTGGACTGATTTCTTGAGAGGAAGTTATGGTAGCCTAACAAAACATTTTCACATTCATGTTAATTTTTCCAAATAAATAAAACTCTCTCTCTCTCTAAAATCTCTTTCTTTTGGCTTTAAGTTATGAAGTGAAAATATTTTTGCTTTCCAAACACCCTTTTAGTAAGTGTTTTACATGGAGAGCAGACACAAGTAACAAACCTGTCTTTGGTATCCATTATAACAATTTCCCAGCAGCCTTTCATGGTGGATATGAATGTCAGAGAAACTCTTGATTTTTCCTTTTCAACAATGCACCTCCTGTTGCTTGTAATATCTCTTACAGCAAAAGAAGAATAGATCATCTGGAAAACCACAAGTGTAGTAAATTATGAAGTTTTACAGTCTCCTTTGTGTGATTTTAGTAACATATTGCACAAATCACATCATAAATAGATGCTGATTAAGTCTTCTCATGGTTCATCTTAAGTCTTTTTGTCACTGTATGGTCACATGGTTTAGGAATGAATAGAAGTAATGACTTCAACAACACCACCTTAATTAGAAATTCATAAAACCATTAAAATGTATTTTAGGTGATTTTTTTATCAGTTTATGTAAGTTCCATAAGAAGAAAAAACCCTGCTTTGGAAAGGTATTTTCACTAAAGCTATTTTTTATCCTCAAATCAAAAGCAAATACACAATAGAGAGCATGTTGAAATTTAAGAGAACACCAGCAATCACCTATATCACAAGAGGCTGGGGATGGGCAGATCAAGAGCAGCTGTGCCAAGATCTGGGGGTTGCTGATGGATGAGAGACTGGACATGACCCAGCCATGGGCACCCCCAGCCCAGAAAGCCAAAGGTGTCCTGGGCTGCATCCAAAGCAGAGTGGACAGCAGAGGAGGGAGGGGATTCTGCCCCTCTGCTCTGGTGATCTGTTCACCTGGAGCCCTGCATCCAGCTCTGGGATCCTAGCACAGGAGGAACATGGTCTTCCTGGAGAGAGTCCAGAGGAGAGCCACCAGGATGATTAGAGGAATGGAACAGGTCTCCTATACTGAAAGGACACGGGAGTTGTGCTTATTTATCTTGGAGAAAAGAAGGCTCCTAGGTCATCTTATTATGGCCTTTTAATCCTTAGAAGAGGCTGAGGAGAGAGATGGGACAAGCATTATGGCAGGGCCTGTTGCTATAGGGTGAGAAAGAATGGTTTCAAACTAAAGGAGGGTCAATTTTTATTAAATATTGTAAAAATGATTCTTCCTTATGAGATGGTAGAATCCTGGGATAGGGTATCCAAAAAGGTAATGGATGCCCCATCCCTGGAAACTTTCACAGTCGGATTGGATGGGAGTCTGAGCAACAGGATGCATTTGAAGGGGTCCCTGCTTACTGCAGGACTGTTGAACTAGATGGCCTCCAAAAGCCTCTTCCAGGCCAAACAATTCTATGAGTCTATGATTTTATAATTATCTAGTTGCCAATGTTGCTTTAAGTTGCATTTGTTTTTGTGCATTTGAAGATGTCATACAGCACATACCCTTAATGTATTTTTATTAATACATATTGGAAATTTGGACAGGAGCATTAGTCCATTGAGTCAACTTTTTGACAGATTACCCTGGAACCTGAGTTTGGGTACTATAAAGATAGATTTTGACAACCACTGGCAACTATCAAAGGTAATCATTACTTTTTGCCTTGGTAGATTAATATAGGTGTTATTATACCTTATTATATTTTTCTTGTCTTCTAATAATATCTGAATGTAACATTAGAAAATGTTGAAGTATAAAACAAAATACTTGTAAGTGATACCATGTGTACTGTATAAAAGGAACATATATATTTTGAAGAAAAGTGTGTGAATTTGTTGACTGTACACACATCTAAGAGAGAAGTTATTTTGAACTTGCTTTCAAATTACATATCTATGTATCAGTTGAGTTTACTGAAACTCCAATGTGTAAAGCAAAATGGAAACCAGACTAGGACCTCAAGATGAAAATCAGCTGTGACAAAAATGATTGTATTCTAAGCAGCTATTAATCAAAAGAACCAAAAACTAAAAACAGTCTACCTTCTGCAAGTTGGCTACCAGTTAATTGCATACACCCTGCATTTCCATGACCCTTAACAAAAGTTTTCAATAGAGGACATTACTACTGATCATTAGAATTGATTTGCATTGCAGTGTTTGCACTGTTGCATGAGTTCATGGGCTTTGGTGTGTCCAAGGGTGGTCAGGATCAACTTTGCTCACTACTACTTCTATTTCTGCAGAAGACCAGGGGTTGTTGGTCCTCTTCGGAGGGGCAGTGTGTGCATGTGTGCATGTTGTGTGTGCTGTGTGGGTATGTGGTATTCTTGTATGCACCTCTCTTGTCCCCTGGAATGAGCTGTTTCTGCAGATATCATTTTCTTCACACACAAAAGCTTCCCCAAATGTCAAAATCTCCACATCTGCTGACTGAAATAGATACCTATTGAAAGAAATGTCGCATAGGTTTCTTGTCTTTGTTTAATATCATACTACCTATGTGTTGCTATTTTGAATGTGTGCT
This sequence comes from Cisticola juncidis, assembly GCA_013400215.1. Lineage (NCBI taxonomy): Eukaryota > Metazoa > Chordata > Aves > Passeriformes > Cisticolidae > Cisticola > Cisticola juncidis. Next base: position 59,569 of record VXBR01010283.1, on the reverse strand, counting down.
ATGTCTTACAGTCTTGGACTTAGCTCAAAGCACTGTTCTGAACTGGTTTGGAGGACTTTTTGATTGATACTTTCTCAGAACTGCTTCTCTACTGAGAGTGAAATTTTAAAAAGACATTGAAATAATGTATTTCCAGGATCTCTGTCAGTGGAAGGTTGGCAAATAATTCACTTACATGCCTTTAAAATAAAACAACCACTTTGTTCTCAAATTGCAATCAGTTCAGGTCAGAAAAAAAAAAAGCTGCATTTTTGCAGCATTATTGGTGATATTGCCCTATCTTGTTCTTTTAGGTAGAATAAGTATTTTGCCCTTTGTTTTCCTTAAGGAAACAAATCTATCAGAAAAGCAAACGAACAAACAAATGAAAATAAACCAAAGCAAAAGAGAGTCACAGAAGAGTAGGTTTCTGGTTTCTGGACCCTGTTTCTTCCTTCCTCAGCATTGGCATTGTATTGTTACCTTCCAAATCCGTTGCAATACGAATTACACAGTAGGAGTAAAGTTGGGTTCCTTTGCCTTAACTTTGTTGGCCATCTGTTGTGAATCTGGTAATGCAGAGCTCCAGTTTGCAGTTCCTGACCTGCATCCAAACAGCTGTAACTGAGTTTTCCAGGCACTCTTCATTCATTAACTTTTAAATGGTAAACATTGTGTTAACATAGTAGCTAACATCATATATAGTGAAGAAGTTCTTTAAATTATTTTCTTGTGTGATATAATTTTACCTCTACAATGAATAAAAATACTTAACATTTCTTTGTTAATGCACTGAGCAAAACCCAGAAATGTACAGAGTCAGATTACACCTACCACAACACAACACAGAATTCTGTGTTACAAATGCAACATTTTAACAGCATAGATAAAATAGCACAACAACTACTTCATCCATCAAATACTGGTACATCACAACAACAGTTTCATCACCTGAGCAGTACATAAATTATGTCGATAGAATATTTTAATATAATTAAATAAGCTCAAAATCATAGAAACATGAAATAGTTTGTGTTGGAAGAGACCTTTAATAGTAATTTAGTCCAGTTCTTGCTGCATTGAACAGGGACATCTTCTGCTACATCAGGTTGCTCTGAGCCCTGTGTAATGAATGTTTTCAGGGACAGGGCATCTCCTCTGGGCAACCCATGCCAGTGTCTCACTACCCTTACTGAAAAAAAATTATTCCTTATAACAAGTTCAATCTACTCTCTTTTAGTTTAAAAACATTACCCATTGTCCTATTGCAATAGACCCTGTTTGAAATGTATCTCCATCTTTCTTGCAAGCCTCCTTCAAATGTTGAGAGGCCACAGTAAGTTCTTCCCAGAGCCTCCTCTTCTCCAGGCTGAATAATCCCAGCTCTCTCATAGGAGAAGTATTGCAACCTCTGCTCATTTCTGTGGCTCTCCTTTGGACACATCCCATGTCTTTTCCATGCAGCAAGAAGAAATGTTTTCTAGAAGACTATATAACGAATCTGTAAATATATAGAAAACTGCCAAGCCATTACATGCTGCAGATGCTGAAAAATCATTATCATTCAAACCAGTTGTATTAGTTTCTTAGGAAGAAATCTCTTAAAACGTGTGCCTTTTCCTCATCAACCCACTAAGATTCATGCCAGAGCAAGCAAGGACCATGCAATGGGAGTGTTTTGTGCTTGCTCTCCTCTTCCAGTCTGAACTAGACAGGCATCATTGACTCCTGCAGGCTGTCAGACAGGGTCTAGGCCTTGGCAGGGCATTGGTCTAAATCAAGAAATGTTCTTACATTCTTGTCTAAGTGTAAGAAATCTGATCGATTTACCATCTTTCCATAGAGCCTATAGGAAAAACCAGTGTTTGCAAGCTTTTCTAAGAACTTACGACAAATATTGCAGATTTTCTGTGAGGTAAATATATTTCTTTTTTAATCTCCAGTTCCTTCCTTCCTTCCTTCCCTCCTTCCTTCCCTCCATCCTTCTGTCCTTCCTTCCTTCCTTCCTCCCTTCCTTCCTTCCTCCCTCCCTCCCTTCCTTCCTCCCTTCCTTCCTGTGAAAGCCACCTGTGAAATGCCTCTGAATGCAGCAGGTGTGTGCCCCCAGGATGAGACAGCACTCACTGCCTCCCTCATGCTGTGAGCACACAGAGGGATGATGAACCACATGGGTGTGTAGATCATTTCCATATTTCCTCTCCTTCAGAACAGTTCATCTGGATACATGAGAAACCCTCCTGTTTTCCTCTCCTGAGGTGGCAACCAGTGAAGGCAGATTTCACAGAACTCAATGAATTATCAATTGGAAAAGCAGGGTCAGAGACTTCACGAGTGAAAGTTCTGCTTCTTTTCAGCTCAGCTGCAGAAAAGGAGTGGCAAGAGTACACTTGTGCGATAGGTAAACTGCAAAAAAAGGGAATGATAAAAGGGATAAAGCAACAACATGAATATATAATTAAAAGGGAATGAGAATACCAGCAACACAGAATCTCTTCTCACTCCATTTTTATTCCAATGTCAATAAGATTTCTCGTATGGGTGATCTCTGAGATTTGAATTAGTTTCCTAGAATGAAAGAAACCTTCATCTTGAAACCACTCACAGTAAATTTCACAGCAAAATGAACTTTTGGCTGTAAGGATGTCACATGGGACTGGTCAAGGTGAGGACACCACAGCTGTGGCTTCCAGACACACTCCACAACCACAGTTCTGTGGAAACACTAAGCCAAACTATGTATGTCTTTCATCACTCATGAGCCATAGTTCTCAAAGTAGCTGAAAATTCCTGGTTTTCCCTTTATAGTGATAGATTATTCACATTTAATGCACCCCTGTACACTCAGCCTTTTGTATGCCTAGTATAGCACCAGCACATCTTCCCACATGGAAATCACTCCCCACAAGGACTACTGAGTGCTCTTCTCCAGGGGCCTATCCAAAGAAGGACTCCAAGCTATTCCCAAAGAGAGTTAATCAAAAGAGAAAATTAAACAGTGAATAAAACTAACAGAAATTAGTTTCCAGGGTTTTGAGTGGGCATGATTTCTGTGCTTCTTTAACATAAATCTTAAAAAAAGTTAACAGGAAATGCAATAGATCTTCCATATTTTAGACAATCAACATACCTGGAAAAGATCAGAGACTGTTGTGCTAAAATCAGGATGTGTAATATCATATGTAAAATATTGTGCAGACTATTTAGTTTTACAAGTTCAAAAAATAATTTCTTGATAACTGTTCTGATGCCAGCCCCCCAAGTTATGTAGCACTTTCCATAAGTGCCTCTAAGGGGGTTTTAAGAGCATACCCTTCAAGATGGAGCACACCTTCCCTCTTCTTAATCAGTTTTCAGACTGTAAGTCACTCTGGCCTATGTTAAAAAAAATTGAGAAAGATGGAATTTTCTCTCTCTCCTCTTCAAAATCAGTTTATTTTCATATAAGTTCAGAAGAATTTTTTCAGTTTAAAGGCAGTGGTAATGAGATCATAAACCAAATCACTGAGTTCTTTCATTCATTTAAGGATTTTAAATCAAGAGAACCTCACCATTTCCTCATCCGTATGGAGGGGAAACCATTTAGTGCTGAAGAAAGGAAGGGGAGAGATTGAAAAATCTTTAATACAGTGAAAAAGTTTCATGGCAAGGATTCAAAACATGACTAGCAGAACAATATCATGGGATGAGTATAATGAGTATATACAAAAAAAAAAAAAATAGAGAAGAGGTCAAAATAAGAAGAACTACAGTACTATTCCAGGCATCTGAAGTCACACAGCAGTCCTCGGGGAAGAAAGAAGGACTATAATTTTTAATCTTTTATAATATGTTTCCTCTTACTCTGCTTCAGAGCTAAATCCAGAGTCCTTAAACTGATAGGTTAAACTGCAAATAAAATAAACTCTAAATAAATAAACTTGTGTTAACAGTCCAAAGTCATAAAATGGTGCCAAAGTCTGCTTCCAGTTACACCTCTTAAGCCACCAGAAAATTACAGAAAAATCATAACTTATATCAACTATTCTTCCTATTAGTTCACAGATAACAAAGCTAAATTGATTTTTGGAAATTAGACAACCTTTTGTCCATTTTCAGCTGCTCTGCATGGCATGAGCTTTGGTCTGGTTTCAGCTGATTAAATACGGACTTTGTCAGAGATTTCTTATTTGCAGCAGTGAGGGTGTAGATGAAGAAATATTCCCTCCTATTCAACTCTGGCAAAGAATATGGAGAAAGAGAAATAAATGGTATGGTAGTGTTTTCTTCAGCTGTGTCATGGACAACTCAACTCTTCTACCATGTTAGCTTATTATGGTATCTATCTCCTTAGATACAGCCTTTCTTAGCAATAGTTTATGATTCCTTCCAGTTCAAAAAAGCCACAAAAATTTGAGATATTTTAAGAGTGAATAACAATCAGCACAATTTCCTTAGAGAAAAAAAATATGGCCTTACCTCTTTTAAAAAAACCCAAATCATAAATCATGGCATAAAAATTATAAGGTTCACACTGTATTGAACAAACTTCATCAGAATTCTGAAAAACAAAGGGTTCATCCTTTGTTTACTGAAAGTACCATTCAACCTTTTTCTTTCATATAATTAGTGACAAACTGTGGGATCCCAAGTGACCATGAGCAGGAAAATATGTGATAATAAATTTATACTTTTTTCCCATTTCTTTTGTTAATGATTTTTATTGCTTTCTATTGCATTATTAAAGCTTATAGTCAGAGCAAAATTAGGCAGTGGGACAGATGAAAAAATATCTTCATGTCCTTTTTGTGACAGAAATCAAATGCAGCTTGAATTGAATGAAGATGAAATTTTGCTGCCTGGTCTGAGATAATGATCTGTTGAACATCTTCCATGTGCCTGCCAGGAACAAACCCAGCCCACATTTTTGCTGTTGTTGGAACTGATGCCAGGTGGTAATGCACTCAGTAACGAGGTGCCCTGCTATTAGCTTTTGAGAAGCCACCCACCAGCTTCCAATACTCCAGAGAAACTGAACGGCAGCATGGGAGACACAGTCAAGGTATCCTATTTTAACTGAGGCACGCTGGCCAGCATGCAGAAACTGACTGTGTACGCTGCCAGAGCTGGTGGCAAGTGATATGGAAAGCACTTTAGCTTTATTTTTTTCTGCTGAGGTTTTGCCTAAATTCTTTTGCATTTTTTAAGTGGATAGAACCACATTTGCACTTTTAAATCTCCAGCTGAAAGAACATCCAACAACATTTTGGAATCCTGACCTCTATCACTGACAGAGGAGTTCAGAAAATCTGGCATCACTATTAATTATTTTTCTGGATATTTCAAATGGCTAAGGTCTTCCATATGTCCAGTCCTATATATTTTGTGTGAAGATCCAAATATATAGCTGGCTAGTTCTAAAAGACCCAGTAGTCTGAAACAGTAATAGGCTAAAATAGCCCTGTGGAAGCTATAATTCTGCCATAAAATGGTCTTCAGCTTCTCCATCTGAACCAGGAGCAGGCATTTCTTAAAACATGCATAGAATAAAAGTTTCAGAATATTGGGTGTGCACTGCTGGTAAGAGGTGATCACTGACTAAAATGTAAGTTTTTTAAGGTCAAGTGAAAATTTTGCTAGAAATTTCCATCAGATGGAAAAGCTTATTGGTAATAGCAAGGTCTTTTAAAGGCTTTTCTAACTTTTGGCAGTGATATACTATGTGCTGCAGGCTCACTATGTCTCCTCAGCAGGTCATATATTTTTCTTTATGCTCAGCTGAGTGGAGCTAAGATCAAATTTTTAATCACATTGCTATATTATCCATCTTTACTGCTACAGACAAGGTAGATAATTGTTTGCTATTTTAGAGGTCCTTGAGTTACAAAGCTAAATCCTTTACCCAAAATTCTATTGTAAGTCTCAAAATGACCACTGTTTGCTACTTACAGAGTGTTTGTGTATATCATTTCCACAAAGAGGGTCATAAGCACCATCATCGGCATATATTCATACGTACTCAAACACAAGCAATCAATTATTTCTCTTGTGCAAGGGGTTTTCCTCAAAGCAAGGGGGAATTTGATCACTTCCACAAACACCTATGAAAGGAAAATTACCATGAAAGAAAGATTTCTGTTTTCACTATTGTTTTGGGGTTTTTTGTCTACTTTTTCTGGAAAAAAACCACATGAACATTATGTCCTTTTCACTCTCCACCCTATCTCAGAGGCTGAATAGGCACTTCAGTCCTACAAGTGTCTTTTGATGGCCTAGCAAAGCACTCAGTACAAACCTCAAAGCCAGTAATGTTACAGGATGTTCAATATGATTTGTCTCTCCTGTTTTGCATTTATTTTATAGTATATCCAGCACATTGCTTTTGCTGATACTTAACCAGATGCAAGCTATTTACAGAAATTAGTTGATGAATTTGGACACTTTCATCAAATAACTCATGTGTGATTCTGCATTTGATTGTCTTTGGAAGGAACCATGGCTACATATTCTTCAGCCTAGTGCCAGGGAGAATTTAAACAATTTGACTGGAAATCATGCAACTAAATTTTCTCAGATCATACATATATCCAACATGGTATTGTTTCAGATGCAGCAGCCACTATGGATGCATTATGCAACATGCAAATAAAAAGCAAATAACAAGTACTGCTGGAATGAAAAGAAAATCACTCAAGAACATAATGATTTAACAAGCTCCTCTGTCTGGGAGTCTGCTACAAAACATCCAGGCATTGCAGTAATATCACTGATATCTTATAATAAAATGTGCAGATGAGGAAAAAAGCCACACAAAACAAGAGCTGCAGCTACAATGTGGTACTCAAATGAGGGAGAGGCATATAAGATACTAGAGTTACTACTTGCCAAAATTTTACTTTGCTGTGATAATAGGAACATGCTAAGTGAAATTCCCAAATCATACAGATGGCTACTATAACCTAGAGATGGATTCCTTTCTGATCAAAAAATCTGTTGGCTTACGGGTTTTTTGTAAACATAATCTGTGATTAGATCAGATAAGTCTAAGATTTTTAATGCCAACTAATTTAGCACCTGAAATTACCTATTCCCAAGCTTTGGAGGATGTGACAGGAAAAGGAAAAAAATACTGCCTGTATTTTTCAGCCATTATAGAAAAGACATCTTCTTACATTACAATGGAAAAAAAAGTCCCAAAATGCCTTTACAAGTGATCCAGGAGAGCCCTAAATTAGGATCTCCATATGAAGCAAATATGGCACAAAAAGTAGCAGTTTATTGTATTTTCTAACTTTCTGTAGATGTTGCTTCATTTAAACGTTAAGGACAAATATCACTGCCACAACTGACCATGGAAATTTCCTTGTCAATGGAAAAAGACATCCATTATATATTTTACATAAGACACAAAAAAGTAGCAGAACAGAACCAATTTTTTTTTGTGTTTCTAGTGATGTCAGGGGAGGAACAGAGATGATAAAATTATTATTATTATGTTGCAATACAGAATCGTCAAGTCTGTATGTAATATAATGAAATTTTCACCACATTAGGATCAAATTTTCAACAATTTTTGGCCACTTTTTGACAGAAAGTAATATTGTGCAATTCATAATATTGCTAAACAAGCTCATGTTATGCCCTGCATTTTATTCTCCAGGTTTAATATAGGAAATCCTTCTCATTTCCTTTAATTTTGATGCATGTTTTATAGCCTCAGTTCCTTCCTCCCATTTAGGATTCATAGTTTTGGCCACATGTGAAAGTGTTGGACAGATCCGAATAAAAAGCAGAATGTTACGAAATAATTCAGGTTCTGTCAAGTTTATTTTAATCCCCCTCTAAAGACCCTAGATAAATCTGACCACTACAAAAGTTTAAGTACCAAGCAGAGTAGCCAAGGATAATGAAAACAAAGAGGTCTGGAGAAGCTACCGTAACACATTGATGTTATGCCAAACACTCTGAGCCAAACTCCTCATGGAATTGCTCCATTGTGGAGTTACACTAGAGTAAACTTTACTCAGCATTCTCTGATTAAAGGAAAGTTCAGTTCTAAAGCAGAGGATGAAATTGATGACCCAAGTATAATAAAGAGACATGGAATGGAAGAGACCAAATAAATGAAAATTGAAACTCATTGACTTGTACTATCCTGAAAGTCAATCTGTCCTTGTAAAACTTTATTCAAACATTGGAGGAGTTAAATGTACATATTTGGAGATCTCAAATTCATCTGTACAAGAAGAAGATAAACTGTATATTCACTAACGGTGCAAATAACATTATTGAGATGAAATTGTGGCAGAGGAAGAAAATGTTTCTTTTCAGGCATAGTGCTGCTGGATCTGCAGAAAAGCTATTACAAACTTCAGAGCTAGAAAACAATGCAAAGCCACAAATGAAAATCACTGGACCATCTTCCTCCATGGGGAAATAAATGCACTGGATTTTGAGGATATAGGTAGAATGTCTCACCAGAAACTATTGATTTAGGAGTGATTTAGTAAGGTCTCTTCAGTTCTTTCTTTCTTTCTTTCTTTCTTTCTTTCTTTCTTTCTTTCTTTCTTACTTTCTTTCTTTCTTTCTTTCTTTCTTTCTTTCTTTCTTTCTTTCTTTCTTTCTTTCTTTCTTTCTTTCTTTCTTTCTTTCTTTCTTTCCTGCCTTCCATGCCTTCCTTCTACTCCTTCCTCCCTTCCTCCCTCCCTTCCTCTCTCCCTTCCTACCTTGCCTTTTGCACCTTCCGCACCTTCCTTCCTGTTTCTTTCTCTCTCTCCTTCTTCAGTACTTCCATCCATACTTCTGTCCTTCAGTCCTTTTTTAGTTTTTCCAGTTTGTTGTAAAACCATGGAAAACCATCAAGGCAGAAGGTTTAATGTTTCAGCTTTTGTGGGTGGAATCGGCTGAGTTTTGTAAAATACAACAAGAAACAATAAAGCTGGAAAAATGTAAGGCTTGATATGAAAATATAAAAGACAACTCTTCTTGCCAGCACTAATTGAACTGTCTATATATTTCTTCCCATATCTTGACACATTACATTTCAGAATCCAAAACTGCTTTTAGCTATTCACACTTTAACAACCTTCCATCTCTATGATATTCAACACTTGGCTTACTGTCCCAAAGGTATGCAATAGGCAATAGATAAATTGTTGCAAATCAGACTAGCTGTAGCTGCCTGTACCAAGGGGAAAAAGCTGCTTTTTCTTTGGTGGACATCATCTAACTGCATTACTTTTGTTGCTTGCTAAATGTAATCATATATTAATTTTCCAATTTTAATATAAATAAAATTACATTATAAGACTTTTTTGTCTTTTTGCACAAGACTGATCTGAAAGGATAGTCAGAGGCCTTGCATGGCATAAAAAGTTTTCTACTTCAATATGATGTATATAACAACAGCAATATCTGTCCCCAGTGTTACTTCTGCAAGCCTTGGTTTTGCCTAAATACTTCTTTATTTTTAAGCTACCTTGGACTGAACATGCAATAAAATTCCAAGCCGTTAAAGCAATTTTTGGATGAAAATATTACAGAAAAAAATTAATAGTTCTTCATGATCTGAAGATTTAAAATATTTTCTAATTCAATGTTAGAACTTTTAAATGTGAGATCCAGCTGTAGCACCAAGCTGGTCAATGGATTTAGGGACATAATATACATTAAAATAAATATAATTCATTCAAGCCTTAATATAGTTTATTTTAGTTAAGTATCTTTTATTTCATTTTAATACTACTTGTTCCACATTTTTATATAAACAGATCAGCTTGCTTACTTGATATTTTACATTTATTTACAGATTTATTACAGATACAACGTATTTAATAGCTTTCTGAAATGCCAGCCCCATTTTCTCTCTCAACTTCTGGTTCCTCTGGATTTATAAAGTTCTATTTCCACTCCTGTTTTCTGGATGGTAACTACTTTATTTAGAGAAAGAAAACACTAGAGACAAAAAGGTAAAAAATTGTTCTTGTTAAGGAATTAACTGCTTGATTTCAAAGGCAAGCTTGAAGAAAAAAAATCCTACAATTTACAGTCTATTCTGGTGGCGATTATGTGTCCCTAAAAATGCTGGTTTAGATGTGAACTGAATAAATTAATATTGTGCTAGGAAGCATTAATAATGTTACTTGGCAGCAGTAGTATATCTATAAAAAGAACTTAAGCACAGCTATTGTAATTCATACCACAAAACATACACCCTCATAAACTAATATTTTAGGATTTTAGTCGATCTTGTGAGTGCTATTGCACAGTGACATCATTTTATCATGATCAGATCACAGATCATTCACTCAAACACTTTCAGGTGTATACTGTTTTGCCTGAAACTTTGGATAGTAAGTAAAGAAAAAAGAGTCTTCAGCCATAGGTTATAAATAAGCCTTCCTATCCAGCAATATCTGAGAAGCAGAGTCAGCAAATTAATTCATTTGCCAGATAAATATAATTTTGTTTTGTAGTAAAAGAGTATAATTTTTGAAGACTAGAATTTGAAATAACAACACTGATTTAAAAAGGCATACCATTTAATAATAATTTTTAACCTGTTTATATTTCTATTTAAAATTCAAGATTGTGCTAAATGAAAGCATTACAGTAACTTTTTTCCCTACTGCTTACTTTATATATTTTATACAATTTCATAGAACTGGTTGCAACTGTTGCAACTGTTTCCTCTTTTCTAGTGAACTCAGTTCTTCTTCTTAATCTCCAATGTCTTTAGCAGATCCACAGAGGAAAAAGCAACCTCATAGGACTTGTAGGCTGTAGAGGGATTTGTTCTTTTGTAAGTAATAGGTGACAAGCAGCAGATAACCTCCATAAACAGATTAAGGCTGTCCTCTTTCTGAGTTGAGAAATAGTGAATGTTTTTAACACAATGAAAAATAAATAAATCAGAAGAAATACTGCAATCTTAAAGTTCAAGCTTTTTAATCAAATAAAAACTCTAGGACAAAAGACACAGAGGTAGAAAGAGTGGAAGAGTTAATGAGGACAAGCATAAGAACATAAGTTAATTCATAAAGCCAGGCAAGGCTGCAGAACCTAGATGACAAGATATGAGGCATCATTCACTGGTGGTATTGATAACTGAAACTCCCCCAGAAATAAAACAGAGTAATAAGCACAGCCTTACCAACTGATAACAACTCTCACTGACACAGGATATTTTTCTGACTGATGTGAGACATTCTTTTTCCAGGTAATTTCTTCACTGACTGTTTGATTTTATGCTACAGCAGATTGTCTGCAGCCTGCAGGTTCTAAAGCGTTTCAGCACTGAAGACTTATGTTAAGGTTGCCAGCTTAGTCACATCATAATTTAGAAGCTCAAGAGGCTGAAGAAAATGTGTCCTCTGCTCTCTAAGATTTGGATAGGTTTCAACAACTGCTCCATGGTGATACTATGCCAATTAACTTTAGGGTGGATGGTACAGATGTGTTTTGGAAGCAGAAGTTTACCTGATTTGAAGCAGTAAGAAATTATTAGTTTGAATTTTTTCACATGGCCAATATTCTAACTGTTGAGACTACTGACTGAGGTAAACTTTTCTTCTTTAAATTTCACTTCTTTTTAATCTTTTACTATTATGTGGCAGAACAACACTGAAGAGATTCACCGCTGGAGCTGTTTTCTGATCAGCATAGGACACATTTGAAGAGTGCCTTCTTTGCCATGCAGTGGACTTCATAAACGATAGATCACAGAATCATAGAATGGTGTGGCCTAGAAGGAACCTTAAAGATAATCTAGTTCTCTCCTGCCATGTCCAGGACACATTTCTCTAGACCAAGTATCTCAGAGTTCTGTCAAATCAGGCCTTAAGTGAAATTTTACAGCATTCAGCCTAGGAAAAAAAGTAATTTATCACACTCCAAGATTTGAATGTTGTAAGCCCAAGTGTATTCCTCTTCATGTATTTTCTAGGTCAATAAACACATTCATTCTCTTGCTGTTATTTGGATCCATTCCTTTGTAAGAGTTCTTGCAGTAAGTATGGTCACTGAACCTGCTACCTGAAATACTTGTGCTATACCTTCATGTATGTTCGTAGTCTCTCAAATATGTGCAGCTATAACAGCCAGATGTATTGTATTTCAAAGAAATGAGTATTCAGCCTGACCAGGCATATTCTTGAAGATAAATCAAATTGCCATAGAAAAGAGGAAAAGATGAAAAGGAAAGAAAAAAGAGAACAAAAATAATGAAATAATAAAAAATCAAGTAAAACAGGAAAAAAAAGAGTGTGGAAAGGAAAGGAAAAAAGGAGCAATTTTTTTATATTTCAAAACAGAAATATTCTGACTTTTCATTAAAAAAAATAAAAAAAGTCTTTGTTTTGGAATGTTCTGAAATACACTTTCTGTTTTAGAAAGTAAATAATCTCTCAACTAAAAATGTTTGACTTTGAGTCAAATCAATTTCTTGGTGGATCAGAAAAAAACACCCTTATTTCATTTAGCCAAGGAGAATGTAACTTCAAGAGGAATAAAAAGTAATTCTTCAGGCAGGGTAAAGAAGAGGAAACAGTTATTTTCACTTATTTGTCTGCTAGCCTTTTAGAAATACTCTTCCTCATTCAGTCTTACACATCTATGCCATAGACAGCATGTTTACAAAACAGTAAATTTTTTCTTCCTTTCAATTAACCCCTGTGCCATGAAATTTCCAGTAATCTTTTTCCACATTTGCATTTCATCTTCATCTCACTCCATACAGATTTGATCTTTTCCCTTTGTCATTACAAGTGCCTTCTGTAGCAAGTCTTATTTTGGTGACCATGAATTTGCAAAAGCTGGTTCTTTCACTTTTCTGGCCAGTGTTTTGAAGTAGCCTCCTTGCCTTCTGTTCTACTTCTCTTGGGATGAAAGGCTTCTTTCTTCCAAAGTCCTGGTGGCTGAGATGGTCAGACAGCTTTTCTCCAGTGACGTGGACCCTTTCTAACACCCTTTTAATTTCCTGTGGGACACGTCTCCAGAGATATCTGCTGGTTTATACCTGTCACTGAATGGATGTCTTCCTCCTGCCTGTGGATGAGCAGGGGGTTTCTGCTCTTGTCACAAGCAGAGTCTGTCAGATGTGGGGGCAGCAGCACGATGGGAGGCTCTGCAAATGGCGTATTAGAGATGTAGGATTTTATTCGTAGAGTTTTGGACCCATACAGAATTAAAACAACCTATCTGAACATACACAGTATTGTGTGAAGCTCACACTGCTGAGATTTTTGCCATCATCTGCTGCTATTACTTCATCAAGAGGTCAAGTACCAGCTTTTCCACCGTATAGTAAATTTTTGGCAAAATCAAAGAAGTTTAATTAGAACAACAATTCTCTGTTATTAACAAGGTGGTGGTGCAGCCCATGAGGAAAACATCATTGAGAAGGAATGATGTAAGCAGGTCTGGGTATCGCAGTGGTGATCGATGGTTGACTTGTGCAGGGGCGCCACAGATGTGTCACAGCTGTCAGGATGAACTGCGTTGTGGCAATAACTACACAAACATGAATCAACGCAGGATGGGCCAACATCCCCTCCATTTGAAAAAGGAATGCAAAAAGTGACCTTATGAAAACAAAACATATACACACACCCTCCAACATTATCTTTTAAACAGAATGAATAGCCCCAGAAAAATATTGAAGTAAAGCACAGATGAGGTTAAAACTCCTACGGTTCCTACAGTGACCAGCACTGCCAATCTTAGGTACTGATTAAAAAAACTTCATAGTAAATGTATTTCTGATTAAAAGTCTGACAAGTGGTATGTGACAACACTGTCTTTTCCCTTCCATTTTTTTTTCTAAGCCCTCCTTGTTTGTTCAGTTATGCAAGGTTCTCTGCAGAGTGCTGGGCTTCTAAAAGTGCACCCCATGCACCATTTTAATTTCTGATACTGGATTTGGCATTGCAATTTTGCTTTAGAGAAGCTGAAGGTAATAAAGAATCACATTTCCTAGTACAAATTGCCAAATTAGACATTAACAAATCCTAACATTTTTTGCTTCTTATTTCTTTTAATTTGAGAATACATATTTTTTAAAGGGGAACAATTCTCTTTGACCAGTTCCAGTGTCTCATCACATTGCATACATTTAGATCACCAGTAAGATGAAAGCCTGATGGATGAAAAAAGGGAAAGGAATAGAGGAGCTAGAAATAGGAAAATCAAGGCTTAGATTCAGTCTGAGTTTTTTGTGAATTATTTTCACAAGCATTTCAACATAAAACTCTCACTGACTTAAGGAAAATTATCAGCACCTCGTTAGCTGGTGCAGTACTTTAATTTTGTATCTCTTTGATTACCTCACAGCACTATGATACGTGCGCAATAAAAGTAAAATCTTTAATATCCTTATCCACCTCCAAGAGCAATATAATTTCTTCCTGGCTTCACAGTGCTCCGAAATAAAACAGTATCTTTTTCCTGCTCGTTAAAGCAGCGTTAATAAAGAGTGGGTACTGTTTATCAGTGTCTCCTGCTGGCTCCTACTCACAAGTGATATTATTTCTCTGCAAGATGTCTGCCATGCTAACAGGAATGCTACTTGTGTGCAAAATGGTTGACAAGGGATGTGGCTTCAGAAGTGGCATTTGCTACCTTGGAGCACATTTTACTGAATATACATGCTGAGAAATGCTTCCCAAATTTCCAGCTTCCATAATTCTGGGCTGAGCAGGGGGTTTATCTCCCCTTAAAATGAGAAATGTGCCGCTGACTGAGACATTTCCTGTTATTCTTTTAAACATTGAATTGAGGTCATGATCTTAAAAAAAGGTATTAATAAAGTAACTACATAATAGAGATGAGAGCTTAAATAATGCAGTGGCTTTATAGCTGGAGATCAGTTTTGCTCTTCAGCACTAGCAGACACTGATTCAATGAGGGAAAAAAAGTTTGAAATTTAAAGGAAATCTTCAGATCATGTAACTTCAATTGCAATATTAAAAGGAAATTGAGCAGGCAACACTACAGAGAGTGAGAGCTTAGCTCTTCCTCCTTTGTCCCTGTGCTCTGCTTGCTCCTAGTGTTAAATAATCCTTAGTAAGGGGGATACAATATATTGGAGTAAAAGAGGTCAGTTTAACTTTAAACCCTACGCAGAATTATATGAAATTTTCAGGTGGGACTGTGCCACTGTTGACACAGATATAGAAAGGGATTCAGACCACTATTTAGATCATGGTAAAAGGTGTTGCCCCTTACATAAGGAGCACGTCTTTGGAAACACTGAAAAAAATTTCTGAAATAATTGTGCTGCTATTCAGACTGAGGAAATGGCAGAAAAAAATGAAACACAGTTTCAAATGAAACACATTTTTTTTAAAAAAAAAAAAAAGTAAGTTAATTAATTGGTTAAGAGACCTTTCTTAGTCTGAGACTATCAAATGGACTTCGTTTTGTGCCAGTGGTTCAAATTACCTGAGAGTCTTACCTCCTGAAGACAGACCTAATGCAAAATATGGCAGAAGTTCTTGAGGTTTCAAAGGCCACTATGCAAAGAAGATTGGTATTCAAATGTTAGCTGCTGCCAAGGGTATTGCACAAGGTTTTTAAAATACAAATTAACCCATTAACTACATTTTAGATAAACAAATTAGCCTGTCTTGCTTCTATAAAATTTCCTATAGTTGCTTAAACCCTACCTTAAAATCAATGAATGGATTTAAAGTTAGTTGCTCAGGGTGTTACCAGTGTTTCTGAGAACTAAAATTTACTCTTGACTTTTTTCCCTAATGCACCCTGCAACTTAGTTATCACCTTCTAAATATTTTTGAACTTGGACAGAACTCTGAAATAATACACAGTTCCCATAAATAGGATTAGATATGCAGTAGTATCTCCTCTGGACAGATTTCTCAATGAGACATGTCCAGTCTGCTGTGTGTCACCACCATACTGTGAAGTTTGCTCTTCTATTTTCAAGGAGAAGTAGACTCAAACTAAGTGTAAACGTAAAGGGTTAGTAAAGAATAAAAAAATAAAAAATAAAAAAATAAAAATTGCTTGTATGTAATACAGACATTTTATTTTATATGTACTGCATTTGGACCACAAAACTAAGGAGAGACACTTGTTAAATGTACTAACATCACAAAAGCCTATGAAAGCAAGAGAAACAGAAAGACAAGCCATTGCTCAGCAGCTTTATACACACCAGGTATGGTGACTTATTTGAACTTCCTATTGTCAAATTTTTCAAAGCCAGAAGTTGTAGATTTAAGCTCCAGATTCCGAACAATGGCTGCTATTCAAAGCAGGTGATGTAGCAGAGCATTCTGACTTAGTTAAAGAGAAGAGATGCACAATCCTCCACCCAGGGAGGAATCTTAATCCATCCAGATGTCATGGGCTGGGGCTAGACAGAGATGAGCATGGGCAGCCTTGCAGTGGGACCACAGTGCTCCTTACAGGTGACCTGAAAAATAAATAGATTATGCCTTTTTCAAACAACTGGAAGAAGCCTCATTCTGAAAGATATCTGTCTTCTTGAGTGTCCTAACCACTCCAGTATCTTTGGAAGGGAAACAGAGCATGGAACAAAGAATGTAGGAGGTGATAGAATCTGAGGTCCTGAGAGGAAGAAAGAGGATGAAATATTAGCACTTCTCATCAACTGCAATTTAATTAGATTAGGAAAACATCTAAACAAACTGTAAAGGCAAAAATTCATCATGTGCCACAGGATGCAGGCACTAGTCCATTTTGAGACAATTTTTGATCACCTTTGTTCACCTCATGGTGAACAGAATAGTTCCAAAGAATGGGGAGAACACAAATTACATTCCTGTCTCTGAGAATGAAAAACGAAGAAAACAGGAAGATTAAACAGCTGGGCTGAAAAGGTTGTGACCAGTGGCACAGAATCTTCAGCTAGCGGAGTATCACCAAAGGTGTATCCCTCCCAGTGGCCAATAAGACCACTGAAATCCACACTGTTTCACCTCTTTTCAGTGACCATGATGGAACAGACTCCTAACAAGTCTACCAATGACACAAAACAGAGAAGAGGGGCTGACTGGCTGGCTTGCTGGGCTGACTTCCAAAGGCACATGGATAGGCTGGAGAAATGGGCTGATGTGAACTTCTTGAAGTTTATGTTCTTGGAAATGGCAAACTCTTAACCTGTGAAGGAATGGCTTGGGGTATCAGTACACACTGGGAGCCAACTATTTGGAAAATAACAACACAGAACAGGCTTCTACATTCTTCTTCTTTTTTTTTTTCTTTCTTTTCTTTCTGTTTTGGTGGTTTTGTTTTGTTTTGTTTTGTTTTGTTTTGTTTTGTTTTGTTTTGTTTTGTTTGTTTGGGTTTTTTGTTGTTGTTGTTGTTGTTGTTGTTGTTGTTGTTGTTTTGGTTTTGTTTTTTTTTTTTTTTTTTGATGAGCCAGCAACATACTCTTGCATCAAAGAGGAGCAGTGGGTACCCCAGACTGCATCAGGAGAGTGAACAGATCAAGGAAGATGATCCTCCCTCTCCGTGTAAGCTCTGGTGAGACGAATCTAGTGTGCCAAGTCCAGTTCTGATCCCTCCAGTACCAGAGAGACATAGACATCCTGGAGCGAGTCGAGCAAACAGCCACAGAGGAATCAGGGCACTGAAGCAAGACTTACACAAACTGAGGATAGAGAGCTGAGGCTGCTCAGGTTGATATTTTATCTGTGTGTGTAAATATCTGATTGCAGGGTGTAGCAGTTGGATTGGATGGTCTCTGGAGATGTTCGCCAACCTTGGAAAATTGGTGATTGTGTAGCTCTGAATAAGGACTGACAATTGCCATATTTATATAAGATGTAAAGAAAAAATTGCTCAGAACTTTAAAAAATTTTTAAATATGGTCTTAGCTGAAGAGGGACTGAACCCTTATTTAGATCAAAAGGAGCATTTCTACTTATTTAAAAGGGATTGGAACAAAACCCTTCAAGGATTTATAATAAAATCTTCTAAAAATTATAAGGTTACTTTATTTGCTTTAAAGTTTTTCCAATTACCAGTTTCCTATTACCAGCAAATATTTAAAGTAGCTTGAAAAGTTATTGGTCACACAGAATATACACTGATTCTCTGATGATTGTGAAAAACAGTTTATATTGATATTAATGGTCACAAGTAAACTATTTCTACAAGAAGATCCTGATCACAGAATCTTGGAATCATGTAGATTGGAAAAGGATTCTAAGATCACCAAGTTCAACCTTTGACCAATCACTGTCTTGTGAACTAGACCATGGAACTAAGTGCCATACCCGGTCATCTCTTGCACAGCTCCAGGGATGGCAATTCCACCACTTCCCTGGGCAGTCAATTCCAATGCTGAATAACACTCTCCATGAAGACATTTTTCCTGACATCCAGCCTGAACTTTCCCTGGTGCAGTGTCGGGTCATTTCCTCTCCTGATGTCAGATGCCTAGGAGAGAAGCTGACCCCCGCCTGTCTACAGCCTCCTTTCAGGGATTTTTAGAGACTGATGATGTCTCCCCTGAGCCTCCTTTTCCCAAGACAAAACAATCCCACCTCCCTCAACTGCCTCTTATAGACTTAACCCCTAGACCCATCATCAGGTCCTTAGTCCTTCTCTGGACACACTCCAGCACCTCAGTGTCTTTCCAGCAGTGAGGGGCCCAGGACTGGGCACAGCACTCGAGATGTGGCCTCAGCAGTGACAGGTGCAGGGGAATGGTCACTGCACCATCCAGTCTTACTGGACTCACCATTACTGACACAAACAGGATGCCATTGGCCTTCTTGGCCATATCAGCACACAGCTGGATGATGCTCAGGTACTGTTCACCAGCACTCCCAGGTCTTTTTCCACTGGGAAGATTTCCAGCCACTGTTCCAGCCTGTAGTACTGCATAGGGTTGTTGTGACTGAAGTTCAGGGCCCAGCACTTCACCTTGTTGCCTCAGCCCATCAATCCAGCCTGTACACATCCCTCTGCAGACCCTTACTGCCCTCCAGGAAAACACTCCTACCCAGCCCCACAAACTGACAGATGGTGCACTCAAATATCTCAGCCGATCATCAATAAAGATATTAAACAGGGTTGGACAAAAACTGAGCCATGGGGAATCCCTCTAATTACTGGGCACCAGCTGGAGGTAACTCCATTCCCCACCACTCTCTGGGCCTGGCCACCCAGCCAGCTCTTCACCAAGTGAAGAGAGCATCTATTCAAGCCATGAACTGCAACTTCTCCAGGAAAATGCTGTGAGAGATAGTATGAAAGGCTCTGTTGGAAACCATAAAACCGTGAAGGATGTGGCAGCTCTGACTTTTGTTTTGGACAGTCAAAAGCAAGGCTTGCTGTGTCCTTTTTGCCTGCAAAATGAAAGTATTTGACTTTAATTTTGGTACCAAAATTTTCAATTACAGACTCACATTAGTTTGGTCCTAGGTCTGTGCGCTGGAAAGAAAAGAGAGGAGCACACTCCCCCTCTTTCCAGAAAAATTACTGTTCTTCCAAAGAACCCACTCAGGCCATTTCTTACAAGTCTGTCTATGAAAAAATGGGAATGAGAAGAAGTTATCTTCCTAGAGTCTTCCTGAAATGTGGCTGAGAATGGGTTAAATATCCCTCCCAGTTGTGAGTCCAGCTCCTCAAGGCAGCTCCTGAAGGAGCACTGCTGTAACCTACTGGATCCCAACATGACTTAAAACCAAACAGTGGCATGAAAATTTCATGTACTCCCTGTGGAAATGTCTTCACAGCTCCTGTCCATGTCTCCATTTTCCTCATCAAATGCACAGAAAAACCTAACCAGCCTGCAGAAAGAAGAATTCTCACAGTCCTATCATTGGAATGGCTGCCTCAGGGCTGTAACTGCAGAGAAAATACCATGGCCAATGTGTTGGTCTGTGCTCCTTGTGGCCAAGATCAAGCAACCATTTCAGTACACAGCAACTCCTTCCTGGTCAGAGGAACAACTTCATAGCAAGTGAGAAGTTCCACCTGGTTGTGGAAAGTCAAAACCTGGTGTACACTGTAAGACTGTTGGGGCATAATTAAGTCAGGTTCTGAGTGCCCACAGAGCTTTAAAATATTGGGTTTTGACTTCTGTGATCCCATAGAAATGTAATATTGTATTGAAAATATCTGGCATTACTGACATTTCCTGTTAGTATCCTAAAAGCTCCAATTAACATTTATTTCATCTGCACTAGATGTAAGACATTTCTGAGTTCATTACTACCTCTTTGATTTTAAAATTCTCGGGAGATAATTTTTCAATAGTGTGTCAAAATTATTGAAAAAAAACCTCAGACTTTTATTTCGGGCTCTAATTTATGTCTTTTAGGCAGAAGCATTTTTACTGCATGTATTGTTTATAGACCATATCCATCATATTCATATCATAAAATAAACAGGTTCATTACTCAGTTTCTCTCAGTTATGTACATTCTCCTGTGCATCCATGTGTATTGATTCCTCACTTTCCTCTAAACAGATAAAATACACTATTTTTCTCAAGACCCATTTTCATTTGTATGGTTGTTTAGAGAAAATTAGTAGATCATAACACTTGGGTAGAAAAGAAGCACATTATATGAAGCCAGTTCATGACAGGGAATTAAGAGTCCATGTTTCCTCCCCTTTTTTCCTTCAGTCCTCACAGATCTGTGTGTCTTCCCCATGTACTTTCTGGAGTAACTCATGCCTTTTATTACCTGTGTGTGCAGAACTGATCACATAAATCTCCAGTTATGGTGTCCTCCCTATCTTATATTTAAGCAAAAGAAGGTAATGAAACAGTAAGTTTTAGGATTTGTCTCAAGAGGAGGGAAAGCAGCAGCCGTTTCACATTGCACAAGCTCTGTTACAGTAACCCTATAAAAGGAAAAGCAACACCAAAATATTTCATTGCCTAATTCACAGGATATAATCAATTACTCTGCACCACAAGAGGGGCCTTTTTACTCCTTTCTGTTACTTACATTGTGTGTTACAGGCTGTGATAGCATAACAAGAAAAATGGGCCGGTTTTCTGACCAGCTACACCACAGTGCAGGATAATCAGAAGACTTGTATAGGTTTGCTTTCATCCCTTTTGTTCAGGAAGGATCAGTTGCAATTTCACAGTAACAACTGCCTGCCTACTCAAAATGTCTGAAGAGCAAGATTACAAATCTGGATTGCCAGACAATCCAAGGATCTCTTCCAAATTCCAAGCACAAATCCGCGCAAGCAATCCTCAGCTGGTATTGTAGGACGCACAGACACACACCTCTCAGAGCTGCACAACACTGCAGACCCCAATGCAGCACTCAGAAACGTGGCATTCAAGTTTCTGTCCTCAGTTTAAGCTGGACAACATCCTCCTTAGAGCTAGGAGGGCTGGCACAGAGAGCTATAGACTACTGAGTCTTAATGATGCTCATTTAATTGTTTTCATTTCCTTTCAGAGCAGGATTGCAAGACACAAGTTGCAAAAATTATCACCTTTTAATGCACCTGAAAAACATAGTTAATGGATGCTGACATATTGGAAAGCAAGAAGTAATGATGCTAAAATATTATATCAGAAATGTAAGTAAAATAGCTGAAATATTGGCAGATCTCTGCAATGTGTTCTAGAAGCACGAAGAAGTAATCCTAAAGCAGATTGTGTTCTGCAGATTACAAAAAATATTAATTTATTATCATTTCTTAATGAGTCTTCAAGAATCTGGGCTTCTATGCTACACTATATACTTCAGTATCACTCACCTGTGATCTTCACTTGGTGAATGGCTTTCCCAGCCAGCACTTTCATACCTTGGACTAATCTCTCTTGATGCACTTCTGCAGCATTTGAGGACCTGATGAATGCACATCCCACAGTGTCTGCTAGCCCTTGATCTTAGGAGAAGAGAGGCAGACAGAGTCACTGTTGGACCTGTTGTCTACTTCTCCTCTTCCCTTTTCAGCTGCACCTGAGCCCCTTTGCATTCACAGCTTCTTCCTCGTCACCCTGACCAAGCCCAGCAATCACGTTGTGGTACCAGCTCGGTATGGCACAAACACAAGGGAAAGATAAAGAGCAGCCTTGGTCTCTGCCAGATGGTGCATTGGGAGAGTCAATCCTCCTCCCATGCAACAAGGGATGGATGAATGCTCTGTGTAGTTCCTACCAGAGGTGACTACCACAAAAATGTTTTCAACTGCCGCAGAGACAAAGACAATTTTTGTGGCAAAGACAATTTTTAAAATTTTACGGAGGTAACTTGTAGCCTGAACAGTTATCTAAACACATTAATAAAAAAAAAAAAATCCCTGTCTTAGAGACTAGAAAGAAATTACTATAGAAATACTAGTGAGGAAATTATTAACTTTTAATTCACTGAAGTTTTCCTGTTGCATGCATTAAGTGAGGCCTGGGGCCTTACCAGGGAGGATAAAAGGGAAAATCAAATTATTACCTTTCCCTGACTTAGTCAGGCAACCCATGGAACAGCTTGTGGGCTGTTATGTAAGAAAGGATGCAAGGTAATGCATATGCATAAGGAGGGTAAATGCAAATATCAGAGACAACTTTATTCTAGTAGCTCCTCATTTTCTGAACACTAGAATTCACAAACTTAGCGGTCTTGCAGTGTCACTTTGAGATAGGTTATAGGTTCAAGACTATTGTTTGGAACTCTGGACACTGTGGTAAGTTAAAAACTACTAAGGTTTTACTTACTTTAATTGGAAAACTCTTTCAGTAAACTGTTGAAGGAGTAATGTCTCAGTGCAGCTTACTGATTCAGGTGGGTGTTTTTCTTGATGGCTTTGAGATGGGGAAATTCAATTATAAGAGTTTCATACATCTATCTACACGTGAAAGGCTAAATGAAGTTAGGAATAAACATATCTGTTTCAAACCCAGAGCTCAGGGAACCATTCCTTCTGTAGGTGTTGGCTGGAACCCCAGTCTTATTTCTGCTCTATAGAATGGAATTTTCACTTGCGGGCCGCACTATTTTCCTCACTCACAATGTATATTTCCTCACAACATTGAATAGTTTTTCTTCATAATATTGAATTGGATAAATTAATTTAACTTGAAATTACCTCTGAAATGCATCTGTTTGGAAGGACCTATCATCTCATTATACTACTTTTTCATTTTTTTTTAGGGCAACTTTCATCTGAGGTTGAAATTCAGCCAGGGTCCTGTTTGTAGCACATTCCTCTAGACACCAATTTTAAATGTAGATAATTATGGCTTCCAATTATTTTTGCAGAATAATGTACAGGGATAGGGTAATAGTGAGGTGTGTGAGTGAGGCTTGTACTAATAATGTAATGTAATCAAATAAATAGGTTTGAAGGCAGTATATTCTTTATTGTCTCCAGAATAAGTATATTGACAGTTAAAGAAATAATTCCTTCTCTCTCTTCTTTTTTTTTTTTTCAGACACAGTAACAGGATATATTAGACTTGATATCCACCATGCCTAAATGTGCTTTTAACTTATATAGGCTTAATTTAAGCATAACTTTCAGTATGCTTCCAGAATAATTTAGAAATATATTTGCCCAAAATTTACTGAAATATTGATGAGCTTGAGTGCTCACAAAAGCTCCTCACTAAAATGCAGCTCGGTGGAAGGTCTCACTGCTGAACACTGACTCATTCATAGACAATTTATAGGAGTAAATGTTGAAGTGAACAAATGTTGTGAAGACAGTGCCAAAAAGGGGCCAGGAATCCGGTGGCTGCTTAGGTGGCATGCAGGGTGTACTACAGTGTCTTCAGCTTGCAGTGCTCTTCTTTGGTGGCTGTACATAAAGGCAGTCAAAATCAAGCAATGGCCTTTTTTTTTGGAGGGGGGGGGGGGGGGTGGGGGATGATCCAGCAGTCTGCTGAGGTGGGCAAGAAGGCCAAGGCCAAGGGTATTGTGGCCTGTGTCAGCAGTATTGAATATTGTGGGCCAGGACAGAGACTGTCCTCCTGTACTTGCCACTGGTGAGGCTGTGCCTCCAGTACAGTGTTCAGTTTTGGGTCCCTCATTACAAGAAAGGTGCAGGAGTGTGTCCTGGGAAGTGCAAAGGAGCTGGGGAAGGCTCTGGAGCACAGGCCTGATGAGAAGTGACTGAGGAAGCTGGGGCTGTTTAATTTGGAGAAAAGGATGCTCAGGGGGGAAGTTATCAGTCTCTACAGCTGCCTGAAAAGAGGGTGTAGCCAGGTGGGGGTCATCTTCTCTCCCAGGGAACAAATGATAGGAAAAGCTGAACTGCTCAGTATACGAGATAACTGATGGAGGGAACATAAAGAAAAGGTGTGATAATAGATTCTTATGAGAAACTGAGATGCAATTTCATCAAGGGAAAAAGGAATAAAGTTTTGATTCCCACTGAGGCAATGCTCTATTTTTGTTTGCTTTTGGGGATTTCAGATGAGGCCTTCTCTTGCAGAAAAACTTGGGAAAAAATCAGAGTGGCCTGCTTAATACTTGTACTGTGGCATCAAGCCACAAGTCATTGTTTGCATATATAAAACTGAAAACACAAAAAGAGGATGCTGGTGATGAAATATGGGCATTACTTGGCACACTGAAATAAGTCCTTGTAACTTTTCTCATTGGCAGGAATGCAAAATTCCTCGCTCAAGACTTCAACATTATGCTGCTCTTTCCCTCTGACTGTCTTTTTTCCTCTTACATTGACATTGCTTCTCCCTCTCCTTTTCTCCTTTTCACTTTCTGCCTCTTTCAGTAGTCACATGATACTTACTCTTCTTGTTTGGATTTATCACAGTGTCAATATCCAACCCTAAACTAGAAATAAGCAGAAAACAATTTGTATTGGTCCTGTCCCTGGCCTGCAGAGCCTTTATTATTTGCCTGATTTGTTATTATAGTTAATAGTATTACTACTTAGGCCTGCTAATACAGCACAAAAGCAAAATGAATTGATAGCAATGAGAAGCTTTTAGAGGCAATATTTAAGCAATAATGACCCCTGAGTCAAACATTTCCTGGCAGCTAATGACTGGCTGGAAGAGTAAAAGGTCTTAGATAAACCCCGAGGCTCTTAACCCAATCCATTATTAGCTGCCAGGAAATGCCTGACTTAGAGAGCATTAATGCTATTATCATCATAAAAACAAAGAAAATCTAATTGCTTTTCTGCATGTTTGAGAGCTAAAAACTGAGTATCAAGTTGCCATGGATTGTTCCCTGCACTTGTATTTTCCTAGGTGTTAATCACCAAAGTAGTTATCAAAATAGAAACTAAAAATAATTCATTTGGAGTCAGTAATGTTATTTGGAGCTGATAATTCACCCTAATGTGTAAACCCAGGAAGTTTTTATTGCATCACAATAAATCATTATATAAATTTAAGTCATCATAAACATGAATATCCATGAGATCTCAAAAGGTAGGTGTCACACTGACTGTAGACTACTTTTTATAGCTTTATACATCTTTGTGCTGATGTGTACAGGAACAGCAAACATGTGGAAAAGAATAAACATAGTTGCCATCCTCCAATCAATACAAGCTGGAAGTAAACTTTTTTGCATCTTCTATTGCTGAATAGATAAGAAAATTTTCTCCAAACCAGATCAGTTGTTACTCTAGAATAAAAAGAAAGTTTCTCACAATTTCATGACCTAGAGATTGATATGATTTATTGATGTAGTTTCTCATATTCCAAATGCCTCTGACTTTTCCCCTGAAGCATGCCCTACAGTTTTGTTGCATTGTACATTAACCTTAAGACACCATGCTTCCTTTCCCCACTGCTCCTGACTCATCCATTTACATCTCCTTGTTCTTTTTGTAACAAATCTCACCTCTTCTGACAGCTGTCCTGGTGTTCTTTGAGAAAAAGCTTTAGTTTATTTCTAAAGGGGGGTTGTTGCAACAAATTATTTCCCAGAGCATGGATGGAAACCACAGCTGGACAAGCAGAGAGAAGAAGCTACCACCTGCAAAACAGAAGGCAGTTTGGAAAAAAGGAGTAGCCCATTTGGAAAATGTTACTCTTTTCCCTGCTGAATGACTGGGGATTGCAATGTTTATGCTGTTTCATCTAGAGTACAGGCTGCACAGTTGCAGCTATTGCCGTAGATTAGCAATTAAAACAAACACTTCCTCCCACCAACAGAACAGCTTCACTGTGAAACTTCATGTTTCCTTCTTTTCCAAATATTATCCAAAGGCTTTTTTTTTTTTGTACATACACCCTTTTATTCCAGTGAGCTCAAAATTTCTTCTTGAGTAAATGTTTTGTGTGATTTGTATATCTCCAGCTGATTTAAGTCCTAGAGAAAATAGAAAGTTAATAAATAAGAGCAAATCCAGGAGTTGTTATATAACTCAGGATATATGTAGATAGGGAAACATAACTGAAATGAAGAAGAGATATTACAGTGTGCAGGACCACACCTGTAAAACACAAAGAAACAAAGAAAAGTCTATCTACAGCCTATTCCTTCTTGGCTCCCTACCCCTACAACCATATTTAGCAGCAGTATGCAAAGAAACTCCTGTTGACCAAAACCTGGCTGAGTCCAACAATCCTGAAATCCCTTGATACCTGTAGAGCTGCAAAATCTGCCATGTATAAACCCCATGGACAGTTCTATGCTTGAACATCTGGGAATGTATAGCTTGGTCCATTAGCAATTAACAACAATGCAGATGCTGCTACTCAGTGAACATTTAGTACAGACATGTAATCTGTAATTGATTTAAGGATGCTCCAACTCTAACAGGAAGTTGCACTTAATACCTACTTTCCAACATGCTATATTTGCTCTGAAACCCACTCAGAATTTTGGTTTTTTAGCACCACAGGGTACAGGGTAGAAACTCATTCTGTTATATGGATTCCTAAACATGTCCCAAAAAGAACCATTAACGCAGACAGCACACATGACCTTGAAGTGCATCTGTTATGTCAGACAGCCCAAGCTGTTGCCAGTCACAGGAGCTCAACACCAAGGGCAAAACACGGCCCAGAGTCTATGGCTTCTCTGCCCCAGCTTCTCTTTGCCATAATAATGTACTAAATTAAGTGCTCTAAGAGCACTATTAATAATTTCTCAACATGAGCTGGTAAAGCCATAAGCCATAAACACTAAACACTGTTTAGTGTTTTTGTTTTATATTTGAGTATCATTTACTACCTGTATTGCTAACGCTTTTTAGATAAGTGAGGAAAACCACTGAACCCAGATCAAAAGGAATATTTTTGCACACAGACTTAAAAGTCAAGTCTTACACAAAATCATTTCTTTGAACAAGATGTTCTTTACTTATTTTGATTCGTATAAAGGGCTGGACCGAGTTCTACTGATTTGAGTTGTCTGCTTTAGATCACTGTTGCTTAAATCACAATGACATTTTCTCTACTTCCAACTCCAAGGACACAAACCTGCTTCTTGCTTGGAATGACAGGTTTTGTATGAGAAGTCACTAGCACAAGGTGTCAGTGCAAGGTCTGCCTAGTGCAGTGGGTTAATGAATTAGCTTTTTCCCAAGGAGACAATGTATTTGCAGCTAGTTTTGATCAGAAATGGAAGACTAGTAGACCTGAACTCATCCTCTCTTTTCATATGTGCAAGGCAACATTCACATGGTATTTCTGTAGGGACAGTTTGAAATTATTACAATGATCTAATTATTATTCACCCAGTACCAGATTTCTGTCAGCACCTCACAAACAGGCATTAAGCTCACCAGGAGATGGCAGGAGCTTTCCAGCTGGTGAGATGCTGAAGGTCCAAGGGCAGCAGCAAGTCCACAGCATCTCCCTTTTCATCTTTCTGGTGAAGTCACACATCACACCAATGCATAGAACTGCACCTGCTGGAAAAACTTTACTCCTGATGAAGCTTAGCTAAGATGGAACTGAGCCTGAACGATACCTTTTTTTTAAAAAAAGTCAGCTAAGCACGACACAGTTAAAAGGAACTAGGATGACTGGAGAACCTGGAAATAAAAATACCTCGCTGACACCAAGGTACTAGCATTTATTTGAAACACCAGTGATTGCTAATCAAGCACCTGAGAACAGTGCTTGAAAGGGAAGTGAAGTTTTTTTTAGGAAGTAGTGGTCAAACCAATCAGTCCTTAGGTTTGATTGTTGGCACCTTTGTTGGCCACTAAGAGCTTGGACATGCCTCTGAGGACACGAGGGGTTAAAAGCAGGATTTCCCAGAAGGACCCTCTCTTTTCCTGGCTCCGCTTTCGGAGAGGAGCATCCTTCTCCTCTCCCCTGCTCAGGCCTGGCTAGGCTGGGTGGGGGAGGGGAGCAAGGTGGGCCTGGCTGAGCAAGGTGGGCCCCGGGTGGGGAACAGAGGGAGCTGGACTGGAGCTGGTCCAGCTTCTATCTAGGATGGAGAGGTGGAGAACTTTGGAGGTGCCTTCCATCTCCCTCCCCGTCCCATCCCGGTCCCAACCCCCCCCGGGTCCTGTCTCTCTTCCCGCCCAGGGAAAAGGGGCCGAGCTGGAGCTGCGTGTGGGAGCTGCAGTGCCTG
>VXBR01010283.1:0-30968 GCA_013400215.1 Cisticola juncidis | reverse complement strand
GGTGAGAGCGCTGGACATGGAAAGGAGGGTGTCACCCTGGCAGACTCCTCCGGGCAGTGCCATGGGTGACGTGGGAACACGGGATGATGGATCTGTGTTTCCTGTGGGGGGTCTGTGGTGCGAGAAAGACTCCTCTCATCCTGGATGGAATGAGGATTGTTTGTTTTTAAGGGATGATGATTTGGATTAGGAACCCAGGGTTGTTGAGGGATTAAGCAAGTGGATGAGGGTAATGTGCTGGGGTCAACTACGTGAGCATGGATGGAATGGAAACTGGGGGGAGGAGAAGCAGTGTTCTGGGAGGTTTTCTTTTCTGCTTTTGGGTGGTTGGGTTTTTTCTCTCCTTTTCTATTGTCCATTGTCAGGTAGTTTAATAAATTGTCTTTCTATTTCAAGTATTAGGCCTTCTCTGCTCTGTTCTTGACCACATCTCACAGTAGTTCATTAGGTAAAATATGTACTCATGGGTGCATTGACATTTTGTCCAGTGTCAACCCATGACAGAAATATTTTCACAGATCATTTCCCTATCTGGATAGCTGCTGCATAAGCACAAAACAACAACAACAAAAAAAGCTGTTCCATCACTAACTTAACAATATTTGACAGTGTAAGAATGGAAATGCCTTATGGACAAAATTACTCGGTCCATAGTCTCATACTCCCTGAGAGTAGCCAGATGTGAGGCAAGCCTAAGAAATCGTGCATGTACATGGAATGATCTGCCACAGCGCCTCTGTGAGCCTCCTGTTCTAGCCCTCAGCTTAGCCCAGGCACTGGGACGAGCGCAGATGAGGGTCGCACCGCAGCTTCGTGAGCAGGGCTGACTCCTGCGGGCTCTTTTGCCCTAAAAGGGGCTTTGAGGAGATGTCGTTGCGGCAAGGTGGAGGGAAAAGAAAGAGGGGTCCAATCCAGGTGCAGCAGAGTAGGTTCATTCGCCCAGTCCTGAGCCCCGGATCCGACCCAGACACGCGGTTTGCACAATGTTTTAAGGGATACAGAAGGGGAGGAAATAGGGGTGGGGTTGGCAGCTTCTAGCCAGTGGGGTATTGTCTCTGGGGAAAATGGGGGTGAAGGATGGCACTTCGGACCAATTACAAGGAGTGGGGAGGGGGGAGTAAAAGGCGGGAAAGGGTCTACAACGGCGGGAAAAGGTCTGCAAAAGGCGCAAAGGGATCAGCAAAAGGCGGGAAGGATGATGGACAGGTAACGGGCTGCCACATAGCAGCAGGTGCTTACACGTGGGGGAAGACCAAACAAAGGAATACCAATTAGGTAGGGGGCAGGGTACATGGAACTGAACTTAATACAAAGGAATTAAACTTTACATCAAACAGAACTTATTACAGAGCAACATATTCAAAAAACATGCACTGCCACAATGATCTTTCTCCTGAAAGACTTTTTCAGATTCCAGTAATTCAGGCAGAGGCTAGATGATAACAATACAACAAGACAAGCACTGATTTCAGATACTAATTGATTATTTATCTGCCGTATCTGCTCAAAATAAAGGACATTCTTGAGGAGGTTTTGTTATTCTGGAGACCATCTCCCTTGTTCTAGGAGGGGAAGGAGAGCTAACTTCACAGATCAAAAGATGCCAACCAAAGTAAATCTGCTCCCACTAGGTCTGGTGTAGGACTTCCAGAGAAGCTGTCTACATGCAGAATACACATGCCTCCACTTCTTCCTTGCTCCCCTAGCATTCACTCGCTACAGATCTTAGAGGCCAAAAGACTGCTCATAATGATAATTTATCATATTGCAGAAGTGAAGTCATGCTCCTTGAACTTGTTGTAAAACATGGCAAGATATGCACAGGTTCTTTGTTTCTTTGATAGTTTTGCATGTGTATATCAAACCTTTCTTTCTGGTAAGTATATAAGTTGTGACTCAGATGTGTTGCATATGAGGAAGAAAAATGCTTAAGAAAACTGTGCAGAAAGGTAAAGTTTAGAAGTAAAAACCTAGGATAAAAACTCTTTTAAGAGAACCATAGCACCAAGTTATCTTTCTATTCCTAAGCCAGCATAGTAAGTTTTCAGACTACACTGGAGAAATTTTCTTGATTTTGTTGAAAGAATAAAGATTGAGCTAAACAAGTTTCATCTATTTTCCAAAGTGAAAGGAAGGCAAATGCCTGGGTTTTAGCATCAATCAATAAACACAACTAGAATTTAATACAAATGTTGCTTTTCACTACTTTATGCTATAACAACTTTATTTTATGAGAAAGCTGAACAAATCAAGAATCAAAGCTCCTGTAAGGCACCAGACATTTAACATGAGTTCTCTTCAGCCTCCTTGCTGCAAAAATGCATGAGAATGAAAGTTCCCATGTGTGGTATATTGGACAGCAGGAGATAACTGAGTGTATAAAATTATCTCAATTTCATGGTATTGAATTTACGTTGGACTAGAACTACCTACAGTCTAACAAAGACCCTGGGGTGTGTGTTGCCTTAATATTTCTATTATTTAAAAAAACAGGCAGAAGAAACCTGAGGCTTTTAATAATAGTAAACACTACATAAAAATGAATGCAAACACAACTTCCAGTTCAGCATCATAAAATAAGAGGTTCCCCTTTTCTACTATAATTTCCCCCACCATTATTTCAAGAAAGATTTTCACTGCAAATTATATTTCCCATTTACTGTTACCATCCCCTCATTTAAGTATGTATTTATATCAGTGACAAAAGTACGCTAATGTATATTTCCTCATCTCTTTTTAAGAAGGGGAATTATGGGCAAGTTTTCTGCACGAAAGTAAATTCTCCATGTCTTATCATTTTCTAAACATATTTACCCAAGTGCAAGTGCAAGACAAATTTGAAGTTCTTGTTGATTTCGATTGATGACCCTTAGCAGTAAAAAATTAATTTTCTGGGGCATGAGTGGAGATCTGCTGGAGAACTGCTTCATCTACTGGAGCTGCAAGTATGAAACATTTCTGAAGGTGAGAGCTTTATAAGATAAGGCAACTGTAGCTAATATGCTGATAGTATGCAGGTAATTCTGTCAAGGTCATTGAAGGACACCCTTGATGGTTTCTATACAAACAAAGTTATGTTGATTGAAACTGCTTTCCTTTATTCTCTTCTTATCAGTACAGCGGTCCGGACTATGTTACTGATGTGTCCAAAAACTGGTCATTCTGTCTGCTGGTCAAGAGTAGGTTGTAGTAGGATAATTGCCTGTGCAGGGTAAACAAATTTAAACTCTACAGTCTTGGAGCTTTGCATCCAGCCAGAGCCCTTGGACAAGACTCAGGTCTATATCTTGGAGGTGTTCTGTGGGCAATGAAGTTTGAGTCAGTTTTTGAAACAGATTTTGTGTTTTAGCTTATTCTTTCAGACACTAAGGCAACAATGAAATAAGATTTACTCACAAAGTTTTTTTTAAGTTACAGAACTGCAAATAACTTTGTCAACTGATGGCTTAGGCTGCAGAGTAGATACAAGTGGAAGATTCAACATAAGTGGAAATTTTATTTCAATAAAGTGCTTGGAGAAATCATTATATTTGGCTACTATTTTAGAATCAGAGACAGTTTTGTACTTTATATTGCCCACAAGTACAGGAGGACATTTAATGTGATAAACTGGCAGTTGAAAATCTATGAGAACAGTAAGTAGTGGGGAAATTGAGGCAAGGAACCAACCATGAACACTAGGACAGATCTAGAGCAAATTTCAGAAAGCCCAAATGGTTATGCTGAAAACTAACTTCATTGTAGAGAGACAGACAATGGCTTGAAATTTTTTAGTTAGCTGGCTGAGAAATTGGCTATGGCTATCTGCCAGAGGATAACAAAACGTATTTCTTTGGAGACAGTAAAATATCAGTGTATAAATACTGCAAACAAAAATATAGTTACATATTAAAATTATTAACCTTAGCAAAGAGAAAAATGTTTCACAACAAAAACCCCGTGCATTGTCTCCCTTGTTCCGCTGAAATCTGCTTCAAGTGTGAATATCACTGGCACTGGAAAGCTTGCAGGGCTCAGGAGCAGATCAGCAGAGAAAACTGCCCCCGTGTGGGAGTGAGTGTTCTGGGAGAGGATGCCCATCCAGCAGAGGCATGGCAGGGCTGGCCAACCACAGCCAGAGAGCAACACCAGAGCCCTGCAGAGCACCTGTGTACACCCTGGAGGAGGGGAGGCCAAGGAGCATCCTGATTTGGGTGTGGCAAGCTCCAGGTGAAGGAATGTGTGAAACAGGGGCAACACATCATTTAAACACTTCCATGCACATCTTGAGTGCCAGTGGGATGCTCTGCACTCCCAGTCGGTCATCTCTAGATAAATTCTTTAGTGTGCAGAATAACCATCCCATATTAACTTAGAAGACCAGGTGACTTGGGTCTATGACTTACCCAGGACAGCTACACACAACTTGAGTGTTTCAGTACCTACTCCTCTTTATGCTAGATTATTTTACAGTGCAGGTGGAATTCACTAAATTAAATATTGCTATCAAAAAATCTCTGAGAATAAAGAGCTCCCCCTCCCTATCCATTCAAATATTATTGGAGTGCCAGAGAATTCAAAAGCCTCTGCTAGATAGGACGGAGAATATAAAAGGAGAGACATAGTAAAACAAAACTAAAACTGAGAAAATTTGTCAAGCCAATACATTCAGGATTCAAGCAGAAAACAAAGCCACTGATCAAAAAGCTCCAGTTCCATCTACATATCAGAGTCCTTGCAGGGACCCCTCAACACTTCATGAAAGGAATCCTCCACTCACAAGTCAACAGAATTTCAAAGACAGAGGGAAAAAAAAAAAAGGTGAATTTTAAAGCAGTCGGTGTGAAACAGTCTTAGTTTCACCATATGAGCTCCACCAGGACTGTTGTCCAGAGATGCTGGTAGTGAGGAAGAGAGAAGTCCAGGTTCAGCATTTAGAGTGAACTACTGTATGCTACTGAAGGTAATGCAAAATAGAGAGCTGGTATATTTTCTGTACAGAGGGCGATGACTGATGTTCTGTGATCAACAGCACATGAAAATTATGATATAAACCAGATACATGAGTTATAGTCCCATGAATGGAAAATACTGGGACATATTTCAAACTACACAAATTTTCTTTCTAGCCTTCAGAGGGCGGTATGAAACCAAGGATGGTATCTATTACTGAAACTGTGCACTGAAGGAAATACAGCATAATTTAGGGCAGTTTTTGCACCCCAGAAAGAGGAAATTAGATGCTTGAACATTGTTTGTTTGCATGTTAAATATTTTCTTTCCCAATATTTTCCCTTCAGTTGTAAGATTTGTATAGAAACTGTGTGGAGATCATCAGTAACTGCCAATATATATATGGACTTTAGTCACCAGAAGTCATTTATACTATCAGGAAAAATCTGTATGTATTGAAAGGAACCACTTCTATTTAGATGAATATGTCATTACTTGTCTGAAGTTAGTAGCTACCCTGGAGACAGTGCTTGGTCTCTAAGGTCTGACTGGATTTGTACTGCCAGTGTGAAAACAATTGTGTGTCAAGGACCATTAGGTCAATGTAATTTTTGCAGTCACAGAGAGCCTCATATTGTGGTATATCTTGTACCTGCAGAAATCTTTTTGCACAGCAAAGTTTTACCACTGCTGTTATACAAATCTGACAATTGTCCAGAGATTTTTAAGTACTGAGTTTGTTCAGAGATTTTTAAGAACTTTAGGATGTGTGAATTTCATTATCGTAAAGTAAGAGAAACTGAGGCACTGGTAAAATAAATAATGTGTCCAGTGATAAGGTACAGAGGAGACAAAGGAGGTCAGGAAAAGAAAAGAGCCTGCAATAAAAACGTTCATGATATTATGACTTTCTGGTTCACACATCAATCATGCTGCTCACTGAACCATATATCCAACTCTTTTATTGCAGGTGTTGTGTGCTGCAGGAGATTAAACACAACCCCATACAATTTCCCTGGAAGTTAATCCCATAGGGTTTTCACTACTACACATGCTAAAAAATCCCCGAGATTTGTGATACTGGCTATTGCAATTAAATGGCTTGAACATAACAGCTTTTTTTTCTGGCTTACATCATGTAACTCAGTGAGATTCAAAGGCTGCATAAAGAAGCTACCACCCTCTGCAGGAGCTGAGGAGGGTTGCAGGGACCCCGCTCGCTCCACGGAGGAGCACGGCTCCCGAGTGACCGCCGGACAGTGTCTGTCTCTGTTCTGGAAGAGGAGCCCCGGGCGCAGGGCTGTCAGTGCCGCGGGCGCGGCGGGGCGGTGCTCGGCAGCGCGGACAGCTCGCTGGCCAGCGTGCAGAGGGAGGGTCTGCTGGCCCTCATGCACCGGGAAAGCAGAGGATGGGAGCCAGGATGGGAGCCAGGATAAAGCGGGCTCTGGCCTTATTTTGTGCAGGACCTTGCGGCAGGCAGCGGGGGGCTAAGCCAGGGTGAAATTACAGGCTGTGTAAACACGCCTGGCTGCGGAAAAGGCTGTGTGAGGACAACTCCGAACGGAACCACTTCCCAAACCTTTCTATTCCTTCTCCTGCTCCTACAGACAGGCTGCTCTTTCTCTGCCTGGCCCATAGCCTTTGAAGACTATAAGTGTTTTCTGAGGTGCTTAAATGTCATAGTAAGGAAAGTAGTGAATTTCTTTGTCAAGAAGGCAAGGAGAAGGACAATTGCCACAAAATTAATCATATAAGGGGTTTTGGATGAGCTTGTATTGTTAGTCATGTAAGGGGTTTTTGCATAATAGTATTGTGGTAAAATTCCTTGTCAGAAGTGAAAGAAAGCTGATACTATTTCACTGATTAAAAACTAGGAGGATTTCATGACTCCGTGTTCACTGCAAGATGTAAAACTTTTAGCTAAAATGTTTTATTCTCTAAATCTCTAAAGAGATAGAAAACAGCTAAAAAAACTATTAAAACAAAATTTAAAAGAAAGAATCTTGATATAGAGCACACACATGTGGGCTATTACTACTCTTTCTTAGATTAATCCTCAGAGAGCCACAGTGGCACAGTAAGAAATTTGTAGTTTCACATAATTTTGGTGTGAAGCCCAGCAAATTTGGCAGATACAAAAATAGATTTGTAGTATCTAAATGGAAGTGGTTTGGCATTTTTCCTTGGCTTTTCCAGGGTAACCTAGTTTGACAGTGAAACTGTTTGACAAATGGAAATACTCTGCTCAGAATAACCAAGGAAAAAGGTGAAATTATCCACGAATTTTAATTATACATTTTATTAAAAAAAAAAAAAAAAAAAAAAAAAAGTATTCCTTGCTTTTCTCAGAGAGGGCAGTAAGCTCTTCTGGAGGCAGCAATGTCTTTTTGGCTCTGGTTTTTTTGCAGAACTTAATGAAGTTTTTACATATCCAAGTGAATTTCTCCAGCTTGTAAGCAATAATTAAAAATGTGGAGCTTCTCAGAGTAAGGTAGATCTTAGAAAAACCTCATATATAGTCAAAGTCAGACTGAAATTCTGAGAGTACCTGAAAGAGAGAGAAAACATTTTACTTCAGCTGTAAACTAAAAGTCAAACAGAACTGTTGAATCCACTGTAATATGAATTTCAATCTTTTTTCCTCCTTCTTTAGCTTACATTATTTTAAAAACTTTTAATTTAGAAATATCTCTATTCCTTGTTTCCAATGAACTGCTTGTAGTGTTATGTGAAAAAAATACTTTTATTCTTCCCAAATTAGTATATGAAAAGACCTGGAAGAATGCATCAGATCTTTTTCTGACCTATATTCAATAGAATAGTTGAAAAGTCAATGATTTCAGAATCCTTGTTTCTGGTGAAATATAAAGGACAATCTTTCCCTTTCCAGTTCCAAGGCCTTTTTGGAGTCAGATATCATGAAATATTTTAGTGTTACTTGTAAATGGCCCAAACTAAGAGATGCTGGAATAAATAAAATGCCAAAGAATCATGTATTTTTTTTTCATTTTCAAAATAAAAGGCTGCTTTAAATTATTTTCTTTACAATATTAACCTGACTTACATCCTAGATTCAGCCTTTGTCTTTCCAAAAACAAGTGATACATAAACATAAATTATTGACGGTTTTGCATATTGGTTTTTTTGGGAGTTTACAGAGTAATACAAGGCAATATTATTCTCCAATGTGTAAAATTTGTGGAAAGCAAGCAATATCTATTCTTGCTTGTGCGTGTGAGAATTTAAAAAGTACCATTTGTTATCCATTTAATTACCACTCCCTTCAATTTGTAATCACCTTTCTCACCAGGAATTTGAAAGAAGAACATGCCAATTGTTCTGTCATGCTTAATTACAACCCACCACATACTTGTGAGATAGTGCAGACAACCTGAAGCTTCATATGTGAGCTACACTTTCTTTTCACAATTAGAAAAATTAAAAAGCACAGAAGTCATTCCTATTCCTATGTCGTTTGATTTTACTTCTAAAAGTGGTAATGGTATCAAGTTTGTCAGGAA
The DNA here is from genome assembly GCA_013400215.1 of Cisticola juncidis. Taxonomy (NCBI): domain Eukaryota; kingdom Metazoa; phylum Chordata; class Aves; order Passeriformes; family Cisticolidae; genus Cisticola; species Cisticola juncidis. Next base: position 22,515 of record VXBR01010283.1, on the reverse strand, counting down.
TACAGATTTTTTTAAAAATGCATTTTCAAATGAAACTTAATGGTGATTTTTTATGACCATATATTTCTTTCTGTGACAATGCAGTCTAAAGAGCTTAAATAAATTCACAACAGAGGTAATATTTTCAAACTCTTCAGGACACAGTAGAGAACACTTGGGAAAGGTAAGAATAGTTCTTATTTATCATAAAGCAGTAGTGATTTCCATTTGGAAGCCTGCATTTGGATAAGATAAATCCTACATCAAAAAGATGATGCCAAAAGAGAAGCAAACTGAAAACACATTTTAGGCAAATTCTTTTTAATTCCGCTTCTCTGGTTGTTCTTGCAGACAATTGATTTCGGGACTCAAGTTGAATTTTACTTCTGTGAAACTAATTGGTACAAACTATGATGGTGTGGTGGGAATTAGACTCTTCCCATTCTTCTTTGAGACAGCCAAACAGCACTGGCAACCTAAAATTCTAATGAATCGAAAAACACATCTATAAAGTAAATTCTGAGCTTGAGGAAACAAAATCATCTCAGTCTATGTTGCAACAAACTCTTTTGAAAACATAAAAATACCTGACAATCACTTTTGTTCAGTAGCAGGTTAAAACTAAGGGATACCAGGATGCCAGAATAAATAAGCCTGGACCTTATTTGCATTTGCTAATGTAATACTTACGTGATGCATCAATTAACTTTAAAGCATCCATAACATTATTTAACTTTCATTCAAGACAATAGTGCAGCCCTTTGTGATTTCAGCAGAGGTGCCATCTACCTCTTAGCAATTGGAGATAACAAAAATTTACAGAAAGCAAGAAAGACATATCGTAAAGAAAAAGGAAGCTATTGTAGTCAAGATCAAGAAACTTTACAGGAATAAAAAATCAGCTTTCAAAGCCTTCAATTGATATAGCAATTGCAAAGCAATTAGAATTTGGTCAAAGGTGAAAAAAATCCAAACCAAATCCAAATTATGAACACAAATAATTGTTAAGGAAAGCTATGTTAAAGATTAGCAAAAGCTCTCAAACACTTAAGGTGGAAACTTTTTTGGGTGACTTGTGGAACATCCTTCCCACTGGATTTTCTTTTCCAAAGCTCTAGGCAAGCTACATCCATATTTGTTCAACAATAAGGAGATGACTTACACAGTCTTTTGGACATTAGAACATGCATTTCTGTAAATCACAGTACTCTCCAAGACCCAACAGAGCAACAGCAATTGAGGGATAGACAGGGATACTTAAGTTCGTACAAAGACTCAGTGCAAGGTCTTCCTGTCCCCTGCAGCCAACCATGCTGCTTCTTGTTCCCCCTACAGCAGCTGGGACTAGCAGTCCATTCCTCCCAAGCTGGTTGCACTGCTGGCTTTGAGGCTGTGAGACAATCCTCATTGCTTGTCCGAGGCAAGGTGACAGCACTTGGCTGGAAAGCCATCTGAAAGCTGCAAAGGAGGAACTTGACCTGACTTGACAATGTCAGAAGAAAAGTCTGAGAGTGTGTCTCAGTCAGAATTCCACGCTATTTTGTGGAGTTCATCCTCAGCTGTCCTGTAGTCCTGACACAGGTATCCAAGTGTGATCCTTTATCAGCAAGTGCATGTGCTGGATGGGGCCAATCCACGCTTTCCAAACAGCCATCCATAACTCCGGCTGGGATCTATTTGGATGAACCTTTTCCTCATGCAAATCTCACAGGAAGGCATTGACATTACCTCGAGTAAACCCACCATCTCTCATAGAGAGCTGTGACTTAGGAAGGGTGGAACTCATGGACACAACCTCTGAGCTGCTGCAAGCTGTCCTTGCCTCCTGTGTGTGCAGCACCGCTGCTTTCCACCACACACAGACTCACTGCACAGACATCCTCAGAAAATGGTCATTCTTTGCACTATCATGGTAAAAGTAGTATTCCTAATTGGAAATATACCTGTTTTTCCCAACCTGTTTTTGGGAAACAGGGTTGGAAAAGCTGGAAAAAGGCAGGGGGATTGGGGGAGGTGTGCACAGACACATACATGTGTAGAGAGAGGCAGATACAGAGCCCACCTGCTTCATACAAAACAGGGGAAAAAACCCAGCTTTTACTTAAGGCTTGGAATTTGCTGTTTTGGCTTTCCTACTCCACTCGCTTTCTTGCCAAGCTTAAATTAGATCAGAATGAAAAAAAAAATTTATGAAGGTAGTGTGAAAAACATGTTTCTGTTTCTCAGTTAGGAACGGGGATGACTACTGTATGCCCACTGATGGTTCCTCTCATGATTGAACAAGGACTTTATTGTATATTTATGGCAACTCTCTGCTATGCAGTATTTCATTATTTATGGGGGTTTTAATGTCAATATTATTGAGATTTAGATAAAAATAAAATATTAATAACTATTATTAACTATTCTAATTATTAATAATAAAATATTAATTATTATTAATAAAATATAATTTTTATATGTATTTATCACTACACATATAATGACTCTTCTTTATTGTCTATTCAAATATCTTTTCTTCTTCTGTTTTTTTTTTTGTTTTGTTTTTGCTTTTGTTTTTGTTTTTAGGTAAAATAATTTGTAGATTCTAACTACTCAATTAACATCAGACAATATATGAACACTTTTCAGCCATGTGAATATAAAAATATGTATTTGAGAGTGAAATCTGTACCTGAAAACACTTCATTTTAAAGGAAAATAAGATCTTAGATAACTGTAATTTGTTCTTGCAGACAATTTTGATTTCCTATTGGAAAGCCATGATATATGACATTACAATAAAATACATGCTGTTCTGTTTGGTCATAAACAAGTGAATTAAATCTGGATTTTTCCCTGTGACTTTGTAATAGTCTCATTCTAGTTGGTTTATCAAGCCTGTATCTTCTATTTTCAGGTTTTCATGCGTGTCCCCACGCAGCTTTGCCCCTAAATTTTACAGCTCGCCTCTGCCATCTTGTGGAAAAATGTGTTGCTACTTCTTCACAAAAAGGTGAAGAAAACTCATTAAACACAATTTGTGTTCTGAGGACATTCCTAGCAGTTAGCAGAAATATACTACTTTATATCCAAATCAAAAGTCATAAAATAGTGTTTTTACCGTGAAATAAAAAAAATACCGTGAAATGAACACCTGAAAGTACTAACTTCAATAATATCCAAGTATTTGGCAATATCATTAAAACATTTTGTTCTCCTTTATTATAAAACTCAAAGGGTGTTACATTAATCATCTAGTAATATAATTTCTATACAGATAAAGCACATTAATGTACTCTATAAATTGAAGAAAAGCTGTTTTGACATTTATGAAATGTTTTGACATAAGAAAACTAAAAATGTGCTCAAAGACTTCAATTTTTTTGTTGTTGTTGGGTTTTTGGTTTTTTTTTGTTTGTTTGTTTGTTTTTTGTTTTTTTGGGGGGGGGAAATTTCTAAAAAACACTTCAGTTTTCAACAAACTGCATTTTACCATGTTTGTTGCTGTTGTTGTTTTCAAGAAAGCACCAGCATATGCTAAAAATTGATAAAGGCATTAACACAAACAAAACAAACTTCACAGGTATAATTAGAAAATTTACAAGGTTTTATGCCAACGTATAACATCTTAAAAAGCAGTAAAATTGCAAAACATACATCATCATCTTACCAAAATTATCTTCCTTTTAGACATTTCTTCTAAAATTTGCGGGATCAGAAATATTTTTCTGGACCATGCATCTAGAGGAAAGAGAACATCCTAATGTTTATAACGAGGCCAGCAGTAGGACTGTAAAGGGCTATCTGCCCCCTCACTTGGTGGAAAAATCACAGGCTATGGCACAGATTCCCTCTGGTTTGTGTGAACAAGGGAGATGTCAGTGCTGGACCCAGAGCTCACTGGGGACTCACAGCAGCTGCAGAAGAGGAGGCAGGTCTCTGCAGCAGGGGATGGGCAGAGAGAAAAATAGTTTGTACCTTCCCTCTGACAAAAGCAAGGCTTGGTTAGCTCTGCCATCTTAGGTGATTTCACTCTTTCTGTTCAGCTGCTGTTAAGTCTGGGAGCTGGGAGGAATACGGAGACACTTGAAATGTTGAATGCCACATCACGAAGGGACTAGATTTTTTGTAGCTCCATCCAAGTTTTTAAATGCATTCTGCTACTTAGGTAGATATCAAAATGTGATTTCTAGAAGGTTGAATATTCTTGCAGCTGCTGTCCAGGTTGATTCAGTACCACAAAATGCTGACAACAGCCTATGATGTGGCCATGTGAATTATTTCCTGTCAAAGGATCAGGCTCAGCAGTGTTCTCTTTCTGGCTGACTCTCTGCAAATACCTTAAATCCCGGTACCTGGTCTGAAATCCAGCCTAGGTTTGCTGCTGACTGGCTTTGTCAAAATACCAGTACCTATTGTTTTAATCTTGGGTAGAGCAGATTCTTTGCTATTGCAGCTTGCTCATCCTCAATGTCCAAAAAATACAGGCGTGCTTATACTGGATGCACAAAGAGACCAAAAGGAAATTGGCCCTGGTCACTGCCCCTCAGACATAAAAGTCAGTGTTCAGCTGCATGTGCAACTCTTTGCAGGCTTGTCCACTTTACAGAGAATTCCTCCTCTCTTCTTTCACTCCAAAACACATTTAATTCAAAAATTACTCAAATCGGTATGACTGTGGTGCATGGTGGCCTTTAGATGTGAACCTCGTGGAGAGAAAGATTAACCAGTAAGGTTTCTGTATTTTCTACCATGAAAACACGGACAGCAGCACCCAGGAAAATGGTGGAAAGACTGTGATATGAGGAAGGCCAGCAACTGGACAAAGCAACTGTAAAATGGGATCCCTCCTATGCCTTTGAGTCTTGAATTACCTCCTGTAGTATATATTTAATTTGTTCATGAATAGAGATGGAGAGGAATTAGTAGTCCTTAGTTGCATAAGATATTTTTAATCATAAACCCACCTTTTCCACTTTTGCATTGAGATCAAGTTAAAACTCTTCTGTGTACAGTTAACAGGAGGACAAGATAAAGGAGGGAATTAATGTGAAATGAAAGTGCAATTCACTCATCTCTCTTTTTGCACATGTTTCATAAATTCCCCTTATAGCAATTTTCTTTCTGGACCACTATTATATATTGATACAATCTGGAAAGTCTTCCAGAATGTAGGTATATAGAACTTCAGTTTTTGATAAACTGTTGTTTCCTGGGAAGAGAAAAAAAAATTAAAAATCATAATTTGTTTGGAAAATTGCCAAACTCTTTTGACTTTGTCTAAAAAACAAACAATGAAAGAAAAAATAGAAATAGATAATATCTTTGCTTTGTTCCCTCCAAATTTCTCTTTGAACTTGAATAAAAACCATAAAAGAAGACAGAACATTGCCTTCTGCTTATCCAAGAGGCAAATGGAGCAGTTTATTTCCACAAATGTTTGCAGCTTTATCATCCACACACCAGCAGTTGTCATTGTAATGGCACAGCATGTTGGAAGAGACTTCCTGAAAGCCAAATGAGTCAAATAAACAGCAAACAAGAGAGTCAGTTTACAAAGAGCTACCCGAGGCCAGAGAGAAATTCAGGCAAATTATTTGGTCATGAGTGCCTATGAAATTCCTCAGCTGCTGCTGCATGAGTGTTCACCAGTTACTGACAGCCACTTGTTGGGTCAGCTGTGTGGTGTCAGACCAGGCTGCTGCTGTCCCAGTAAACCACCATCGCAGGTTGTTGTTCTCCTGCACGTACATGTGCTTGGACATGTCCCATAAATAAGCCTGCAAGTCACGATTTAGACACTGGGAGGAAGAGTGAAAGGAACAGTGTGAAAGATTAGACTTGCAAATCTCAAAGTACAGGGTGTCAGTCTAGTCGTGTTAAAACATCTGTTAAGAACAACTCACACAGTAACTGTAACATATTGTAGAGAGGAATCATGAATATGTAATCGGAACAAAACAGTTTCAGAGCCTGACTGTCGCCTCTGTCAGTTCCTACAGTCACTCTCTGTGATGTTGTCTTGTCATTTTGACAGTGATTATACTTTTGTGTGGTGTATTGAAGATACTGCACTTCAGTTGTTTACAAATGAAACAGTATCTTACATTTACACTGTAAGAGTAGAATATTTTTAAGTAAGAAAAATACTCCTCCTAATAATACTTCCACCAAACTCGTCATGTATGAGATGCACTTGAGAAAATCATCCTCTGTCACATCATGATGTGACCAACTCTAATAAAATCAAGTCATGCTGGTGGTTTGCAGACAGTATCTAAAACCAGTGTGAAGGACTTCTCAGCTAATAATGCTCATAACAGAACATTTTTCTCTAAGCAAGCAGGCCATTTTTAAACAAATCATTAACAATTTAAGCGTCTAAAAGCAATATATTTTAAATACAGCAAGTTATAAACACCAGTTAGCTGGCTGAACAGTTTATAGAGCTCCTGTGTGCAATGCTCATATTTATAAACAGATTTGTTCATGATGCTATACACTGAACGTTCACTGCTTCACAATGACATAGACCAAGGTAAGACTTTTTAAAGACAATTTAAGAAAACTGTAGAATCATCATAACAAAAGAGGCTAACAAAAGTAGCTATTCAATAGCTACTCACAGGACATTATATTTTTAATAATAAATGTGTCAGTATATCCTCATCATTCAGGTTTTGTGGCATGGAAATTACAGTATATGAGGGATATATACCTCAGTTGTCAATAATTATTACAGCATATATATCCTTCCAAGTTCTAGTTATAAAGGACTTTCAGAGATCAGATTGTAGACTGTATCAGCTAATTTAAAGTAAATACAATGCAAGATTAGAAGCTCCTTTATTATTTTTTCTGCATTTGTTTTCTCTGTGATATAAAATCAGGAATCTTTTACTGGTGATGACTTTAGACAGAGTTCCATGTAGATACAGTATCAAATTTATTCCAGCTATTAACTTTTAATCAGGGGCTTTACACATTTTACCAGTAAGGATATATTGGAGATAGTATGAGTAACTGTGTGATAAACATTGCCATGACAAATGCATATAACTCTGGGACATTTTCAGTAATAACTTTTAGTGACCAAATTTGGCATCCGAACTCTGAGCAATTAGAGCTTTCATATAAGAATTCTGAATGAAACTATGTTATAATTAGGTGATAAAGCACATTTCAGAGCATTTTCCCTTGGAATTTTTACATACTCTTCAATGTTATCTGCCAGTACAGCTCAACAGTAACTATGAAAATAGGCAGGGAGGATGATAAATCCTGACTGAAATCCAAAATTTTTGAACCTACTAAGAATCTGCATGCCCAGTAAAACAAATCTGTCCATACAGAATCAACACTGAATGAATCACTTCTATGTTTGTTATCCTTACCAGTTTTTCCTGAGTAGTGTGATTTGAATCATACCATTTAATTAATGAGAGTGAGAATAAAGCACAAAAACATACCTATTTCTACACTTCAGAACATTAATAGTTTACTCAATTCATCTACACTCAATATGAGTAAAATACTTGCACCTAAAAGAACCTTCTAGTATGCCAGAAAGTTTAATGCTGATGATCTTATTCAGGTTTATTTGTCTTGGCACTTTTCTGCACATGGAAAAGGCAAAACCTGCAAAACTTGTCATCAGCAGTGTTAATGTTGCTATCAAACGTCCTCTCAAATATCTGTGACAAATAGAAGGGGTGAAAGGACTTAGCAAAGTATTGCCTCCCTTTTCTGAGTCAATTGAATAATTCAGAGATATTTTGCAAGCAAAGTATAACCAACTTAAAAACAGTTACTTAGTAGCTATAATATACCAAACGCACACATGCTGTTACTTCTAGCTCCTCTAACTAAAAAGGAAAAAGTGTAGAATTACAGAACCACATTGCAAAGAGTCAAAGTACAGCAACAATAGTATGGTTGTCATGGGTGGCACAGGTTTAAGAGGAAATGTCAAGAGGAATTTGCTTACCAAGGCACTCTAATTGCTTGAATACTGGTTTCAAAGTACTGCATATTCTTTCAATGGGAAATGCCTCTAAAGTTGCTCCAGATTTTGAAGTGTTTGTTTGTCAAATGTCATATCAGGTACCTTTGCATTTTATTTTAACATATATAGTAGCAATAAATTGTTTCAGTTAAATATTTTCTTCCAGTATTTTTTCCCTGTCTGTTGAGGGCTTATTATCACCATCTCTTGGGTCAGGTTGTATAGCTGCTTTTAGCTCCACATGCAGACTCTGCATATAAGATATAAAGACTTTCTAGAGTAAATCAGTTATGTAAAGACTTGACACACATAAAAAAGACTGATATGGTTTAATAGGCTAATAATGTCCACCTACTCACTACCCCCAGAAGACCCCTAGAGACTATTTGGTGGGTTGGGAAGGCATCAGGTAGAGAAAAGAATCTGAACCACCAGCATTTTCACCGGTAATATCAAAAAAAAAAAAAAAAAAGAAAGGAAATAGCCTATACAATTGACAGACAACACATGCCAATGCGAGGAAATGCATTTTTTACTGCAAAATTACCTTGTGAAACTCATTGCCAAGAAATATTCCTGAGGTCAGAAGTTCTGCAGCACTTAAAGGCTGCAAAGTTTTATGCTGTAGGAGCACTCCAGGATCATTCTGAAGATGACAAGGGAAGGAAAGTGTCATAATTTTGTCCATAAATTTTGTCCATAATTGAGTCAGATTTAATGAAAATTAACATGTTTTATGGGTTTTAACACTTGTTTTTACACTCTTCTGGTGCAGGTGACAGTGCCCAGTTTGAGGAAACTTCCCAGTCTGACCATCCAGGATCCTCTCTGGCAGGCACTCTTGCACCACCTAAACTGGGACTGAGCCCCCTTCTCAGCTACAGCCCCCACATTCCCACAGTCAGAATAGGTTTCCTTACTGGACAGACCCCAAGTTTCCCACAGCAGTCTCAAGCATCCCAACCACTAAAATAATTTTATCACAGCACAATAACAAACAGCTCAAGCTGGAGTCTCTGAGAAGGGACCCTGAATAAAGGAACCCCCGGGCTTTTATCCCCTCCCAGTCTAAGCGCAGGAAGGTCTGGGATCATCGGCTCCTGCCGGGTCTCGGTGTCCCCCAGCTGGGCCACAGGTCCCGGGGCCCTTGTTGTGCTGAGGGTCGGCTCTGCACGGCTTCTCTGCCTGGGCTGCACCAGCCAGAGCTCACCCTGCAGCTCCCACTGCAGCTGCACCACGAGCTGCCTCAGAGAAGGTGCTCCTCAGCATCAGTATGGAAACATTCCTGGGCTGGATGGATCACCACCACGACTACCTGCGTTCCCGTGGTCTGCAACAGATGAAATATTTTGCTAAGAAAACCTTTATCTAAGACAACAGAAATATATCTAGACCAAATCTGAACTGATTCCCAACACATACCCAAAGAGTTTTTCTTGTGCAGTTTCAAATTTTTAATCCCAAAAAGGATTAGCCTATTAGCTATTACAAGCAGGTAAACTAGGAATTCAAGTGCCAATGCCTAGATATTTTTTGCTAAATGCTTTTCTAATGGACAAAATATATTAGGATTTTTCTAAAATTATCAAATGCAGTAATAAGGATATGAATTACTGAATATTAACCGAGTGTACAATATCAGGTACTGCATTAAAAACCAAGGTATTGTTAGTTCTGTTACTCTGAAAAATCAGTCTCACTTTTCTTCCTCAATTTGTATCAGACTTATCTTAGGGATAATCATTCCTTACAAAGATGCTTCACTGTGTTGGTATCAAATACCTGCTCAAAAATGCACTTCACAAAATGAAGCATCTAGGGCCCATGATCATCTTGAGTAATTTTTTTAGCTCCAGGGAAGTTAGTGGAAACATGCCAGATGATATACAGCATCTTGTTTCTGAATTCCTCTCCTTCCTCATGCTTTCTTCACACCTATTCAGGCTGTTAGTTTACATACTTTAACCTCCATTGTAATAGAAAGTTACACCAGGCTTGCAACAACTGCTCCAGCTCCCTTCTACAAATGCTACAATCTCATAGGCCAAAGTANAAAAAAAAAAAAAAAGAAAGCTGTAGATGGTGGGAGGGATTATTATGAATGTGCATTGCCTGTAAGAAAAGGGCAGTTTCTGGTAAAGAAAACAAACAGAAGGTAAAAACTATAGTAAGCTCAAAGCAAAATAAAGCAAAAGAAGCAGAAGACAGATTGAGAAATCTACTGGCATCAGACAAAGGGTTTCACAGTTATATAGCAGTATTAATAAAATGTGTAAAAGTGCCAGATGACTCATACCAAAGCACTTGTCCATGCAGTCAAAGCAAAATGGTTCAAGTTGATCCACAACAAATATGAAGCATAAAGAAACACTCCCGAGATTTTCAGTGGGCTGATATATATTATAGATCAACAGGTGGGGCAGCCTAAGATGCCAAGTGAAGAGGTCAGCTTGAAGGTTTTTTGTCAAGACTGATGCTTAAACCTGCTGTCAGCAAGGCTTGTGAACAGACTGGCAGGTAATCCTGTGATCCTCACTGAGGTCACAAACACTGCAGATGAGGAAAATGGCACAACAACAGTTCATAGGCACTGGATGCCAAATGGTCACAGAAAATGCTTCTTAGTGGGGCATAGTTTGAAAAAGCTAAACTTGTTGGAAACTGAATTTTTCACAGAACAAATTGCACAGAAATTCCTGGAGTTCATAGAAGTACTGGCCCTGGGTTTGAGAGAGGTGGAGGCAAGCTGGAAAGCAGCAGGATGGAAGTTTCTGTTAGGACACAAATGTCTGAGCTCTTTAGAGATAAGAATAGAAACATTAGCACTGGTGAACCCAAAACACACTCTTCTGGTTCAGCCTCAACTAGAACTGCTTTAAAAGTGAGTGGCAGATGTATATCTCTAGTGAAACAAGAAATTCTGTTGCAGTTGTTAATTCACAGACTGTTTACCTTTTTACTGTTTACCCTCCAGCAAAATAATTGCTGGTTGATTATAACTACAAAAAGGTTTTGCCACCCAGTTAGTAAAGGTTATTTTTTCCCCAAGGCACTCTCAGATTACCAATGCTGCACATTTCACAAACCAAATCCTAGTACACTAAGAGGAAGTTCACATCCATCTGATCACAGGTTTTTAGCTGTTGCAAGCCTCTAGCTTCCAAAGACTGAGTAGTTTTATTCTCACTCATCCAGAGCAGGCTCATACCAGACAGATTGATCTAGAGATTATGAACACACTTGGCCAGCTCCCCAGCTGAAATCCACGGAGGTACACAAATTTATTGTTAGCTGAAAGGGTGTATATTTTTCTGGTGACCACTTGTCTTCCTTTCACTGAAACAAACATAGCAAATTGTTCCCCACACTCGACATATACATAGAGGTGCAAAGGCATGTGTATGCATGCATTAGAACAACATTACATGAATCTAAGGTATCAAGTAATACCCAAGGCTGACACCAAAGAGTTATAATTTATTTTCCTTTGTAATGGCAATACATTTGGAAAATATAAACAATACTTGTTTAGAAAAAAAAAAATTGGTGTAAGGTCCTTCCACTGAAATCTTTTCACAGTCGATTCTGTCAACTGCTTAAACTTTGAAAAACTTAGATACTTCTTCACTTTTTTAAGTGAATAGAAAAAAAAAAGATTGGGATCTATATCTCATTACTGATTTTTTTACAGATATTGGTATCACAACAGTTTGTTCACAAATTTAGTAAAGAAAGAAAAATAAGAGCAGACATTTTTAAAACAGAATAAGCTAGAATATAAAATTACCTGGTTAAATGCAAAACAAATTCAAGTAATTAAAATAACATGATAGGAACTGAAATTGGGAACAATGGCCTTGGAAATGTTTTACTTTCCATTAAATACAGCTTTCTGGCTGAGACAATGGTGTTTGCATGCCAAAGCTGGGACAGGGACAGTGTGGTGCTGCTGTTGAGAAGCACCTGCAGTGCACAGGCATTTTTTTCTTAGGTTTGTAACTCTCCTCTGTACCTCAGCCACTCTCTTCTGGAACCTCTCCTCTGACCATTCAGCCTGAGTAGGTCCAGAAGTGACACTAAGAGATGCCCAGGCAGGACAGGCAGAGATGCCTCCAGACTGCTCTGTCTACTAGTCCTGCAGCAGTATGGACCAGTAGGACCACTAGCTGCAGCAGTGTGGACCAGGTGAAATTACATCTGTGTCCCTGGACACACCTCTGCAGTGTAAGAGAGCACATCAAAAGAGAGAGGATGGGTGAGAAGTAGGACAAAAATTTCTGCCTGGGATCACAGCTTATGTATTTTGTGGTTTAACCCACAGTGGTCAGTGAGAGGGAGAGAGACATCTATTTCCCCTCCCAGTGCTCCTCCAGAAGAGATGCACTTCTGTGTGACCTGCAAAGGCTGATTTATAACTGACTCAGTTAAGATGCTGCTATTCAAGAGCCACAGTTTCAGTTTGGCATCTCCAATCTGTTGTCCCCTTCCATCACATCTCAGAAAGCCTGCAATGCTTGACTTAGCTGAAGAAGAATGAGCAGGCAAAAAAGTTTCACCCATAGACCAACATAAGTGAGAGCTGAGGGATATAAGCACGATCTACACACCGCATCACAGCTTGTGAGTGACAGAACCACAGAATATACTGAGCTAGAAAGGACCCACAAGGATCACTCCTAGGTGTCCAGCTCCTAGGTGAATGGCCCATACAGAGATCAGATCCACAACCTTGGCGTTATTAGCAACATGCTTAATCAACTAAGTTAATCAGCCAAGCTCGACTTATCTAAAGCAGCCATCTGAATATCCTATTGGAGACAGCAGCTACCAGAACAAAGTCTTGCAGGAGAGCACTTCAGCTACTAAAAGAACATGGAGGGAAGATGCCAGCTTCCACTTCATTAGTTCCTTTCCACACCAATACCAGTGATATCTCTTAAGGTCCACATCCTCATTATCTGGCGGTGGGAGGGAAGGACACATTGTGTATACCCATTACACAATGTTTCAGAAATTTTCTGTTGGACAAATAAAAATCTCTTTTCCAGTCAAGTGAATCACATGAAAGATAATATTCGTGTTGATTGTCAAGTAAAGAAATGTAAAGCATAGAACTCCTGCTGGTAATAGTCCTTTGTAATTTCTTACAAAAAAATAAGTTCAAAATAATAGTACAGAAAAAAGTCACATATTTTATAAAAAATAAAGAAAAATACTTACATACATTTCTACTGCTAACTTTAGAAACCTTAAAAAGCACCTCACTAGTCCTCATACATTAAAGAAGTTTGTCAAAATTTTTTGTATTTTGCAGAAACAGTTCAGCAATTTTTCCAAACTCACATAGGAATTTCAAGGGGAATTTAGAGAGGAAACCAGTACTAACTTGTTAGTTAGGCTGTCAGTTAGGAAGTGATTAGGACCCTAGTTGTCTTACAGATTCCTGTGCAACTAGAGTTATCCATTAGAGTCTGCAAGCCACTGATTACTCTGATTAAGGAATACCTCCTGCCATCTCTTAACAGAGGAGAGATTTCACTGAAAAAGATTGCTAATTTTTCCTAAAATTTTGAGACTCCCCTGTAAACATTTTCAGTGTTTCCAGATTTCTTAATGTGCACTCTGACACACTTTAAAAATATCTGGCTTTCAATAAATATGCTGATAATTCACACTTAATAAGTTTATCACTGCCAGTTATGAAATTAAGTAATTAGACTTGTTAATATCCTCTAGAAGTCTAGCTCTGCTCCACTGCTCATATAATGGGCATTTGGCACATGGCATCTCCCGTTATAATAAACAGAGAGGTCCTCTATCTCTCAATGTAATATGGGTTGTGAAGTAAAATTTGAAGCACCCAGCAGCAGAAATGAAAGATTTCATAAACAATTAAACTTCTACTTTGGGTCATCAACTGTGGTCTAAGCTTTCAAAGGCAAGGCAGGGTTTAACTGAAAAACATGGGAGTGTTCGTAATGGCACTTTTTTTGTTTTGCCTTCATAAACTAGTATTGTTCAAACTGCCAGATTTTCTTTTCTCTCCTTTTCCCTGTCTGCCTCACAACACTAGCCAGAGAACAGTTATATTGCTAGTGGTCTTCTTCCTTTCTTCACTGGCCATATGACAACATGGAATGTTCTCTGAAATTATTTTATTGAAGCTCTGGGGAATGAGTGCTGAAGTGTGCCAAATACAACAACTGCCTCCCACTCCCTACAAACCAAAAAAATGGATTCTCTTTGAGGAAACAATATTGCTCCTTGCTGAGAGGCAGAACTGCAGGCTTTGCTGCTTAAGGAGCTTTTGCACTCAATTTATAAAATACTTCATTGGACTGGACAGCTGATAATCAGTCTGCCCAGCCAAAAACACTGTGACACACAGGCGAGTTCAGAGATCAAAGAGCAGTTTTTCTTGAGGTCAACTCTCACTTCTTACCAACAGAATGGAGAGAACTTAGTAGTAAGAGTGTCTGCGCTTCTAGATATTTAATTTGCATTTGCATATGAAACTTTAGAGGTACAAGCTCTTAGCCATGGAGAGGAAATCTTAATCTAACAGAGATTGATTGTATCTTTATAGTCAAAAAAGTAAGCTCTGGAATTGCCAGAATAAACAAAATATTTGGAACAAATTTAGACAGCAGCTGCAGACTGTAGTGTGTGTATGTCCTTGCATCTGTTTTCATAGCAATGCACAGAGAAAATGAGAAAAATGCTTAATTTTATCTACTTAGAAGATTATTTGTTAATTTTCATCTTCGTAAAGTGAAACAAAAGTGAATCACAGTGATGGCATTTTTCTTTCAGTTATCAAAGTTATGTAAGAAGTATGTAAGGAACAAAGAAATGAAGCACCAAATCTCCAGGTTTCTGAGTGTCACAATGAAACCATGATTAAAAGATTAAAATCATACAAGTGTCAAACACTGGGCTGTAGTAGACAAAAATAGATGGGGGGCAACAAAGTACAGAAAATTATTTTCCAAGAAAACTGAGACCAGTTCAAACTTCAGAAATGGCACCAGTTTTATTTAAACATAAGGAGCCATAACCCAAAATAATCTGAATTAACATTCATACAGATTATTCCATCATTCTTTCACCTGACTTTGGCTTATTCTGGTGTCCCTTCACACCATTTATAATTAAAAAATAAATTAATATGCTTTGGGTTAATATATCCTCAGAATTATATATATTCTTGTGCAATAACTGAGCTGCCTTGTCTGTCAGGAGATGCTCAGAGAGCTGCAGTTGCTCAGTCTGGAGGAGGTGAGAGAGGGTGGGTGTGAGGGGACAATTACACATGTGTGTATGTGTGTACTCCAGATGGGAGTAAAAAAGAAAGAGGAAGATTTTTCTCAAGGGTACCCAGTAAGCAGATAAATAGCAAATAGTACCAATAGAATCTCAATGAGTATCACTTAGACATTAAAAACTCCCATACTTTTGCTGTGAGGGTAGTCAAACAGTTGAGTAGGTTGCTCAGAGAGGTTCTGGAGACTTCATTCCTGAAGATATGCAAATCCTGACTGGTTGTGGTCCTGGGCAATCTACTCTGAGATCCTGCTTTGATGGATCAGTTAGATGATCTCAGAGGAACCAGTCACTTAAATGCTGTAGCTCTGTAAATGAACAACCTTAGAAAAAAACAACAGAGATTAGGAAAAAAACACCAAAACACAGAAGGGAAATACATATTCTAAGATTAAATTTCATTTAAGGTAAAAAATGCTAATCTAAATGTTTAGATTTCTATTCTGTCTTATATTATCTAAATATGTGGTAGTGCTCATGAAGCAAATATGTAGTAGGGGAAAGACTGCTTAAAAGTGAGAAACCTAGTAGGGAAGAAGGAAACAGATGGTTTCATGTAAGCTAACTGTTTAGTAAATGTGAAGCAACAGAAGCTCTCCTGAGCTCTGAGCACTGCTTGACACAATGCAGTGCCACAGAGCTCTGAGAATATCTGTGTCTTTCTGTAAACAACGTCTTGTCTTGGAAGGGAAACCTTGCTGTTCTTCTAGGGTTGTGTCATTTGAAAATCTAATATATAGCACTGTGAGGATGGTATCAATAGAATGTGGGTAAAAGAGATGACATGGGATGCACTGTGGATCAATTCTGCGAGCCTGTCTGACAAATACTGTGGGAACTGTATAAAACTTCAGGTGCCAAAAACAGTCTTCGGGGTATCCAAAGTGTGTAACTACTAACACAGGGAACTACTTGTATTTTCAGTTTTGTGAAGAGGTTTTGCTCCACTGATGTGAGATAAACAGCTGACCTGTTGAGGTCTAGTCCACCCTCTGGTCTTTGTCAGCTTATAGATCACATTCCTTGTCCCAGTGTGAAACTGAGGCAATACTAAAATAATTATATAGCACTGTTCCACTGATTTCAGAAATCTAAGCACCAGGCCTGAAGAACTATTCTCTTTATTTCTACAGAACATTCAATTAAACTATTCAGATGTTTTTCAACCAATTACTTTAACATTAATTTCTTTAGAATCCCACCACCACTGAAGATGGCCATTGCCTGTAGTTCATTTTTTCTATTAGTTTAAGTCATATGGGTATTTACATTAATAGACTTCATTCTTCACCAGTTTCCTTGGATTCCTTTACATATTAACTGTATTTTTCTCTTGCTATTCTATGAAACTGACCACACTATTGCTAGTAGAAGTAATTTTACTATGTGTATTGATTTTACTAAAGTGAATCTGAGTGTTTCTGCTGCTTGTTATTTCCAAGCAGTTTCTCATTGAGACAAACAATGAGGAAACCTCTTCTGTTTCAGATCCTGGCCAAGGAACCAGTGATGTGTCGCAATACTCTCCAACTTTGGCTAACCATCATGGTTCAGTTCATCCTTCAGTTTTACCCTCCAATTCCACTTCACTAAAAGACACCAAAAAATGTCTTTTCTGCTGGCCTTGACTCTTGCCTGTGAGGAGGACAAGACCTCTGCAACAAGCACCATCTTTCTTGGTAAACACCACAATATGTCCTGTAAGGTCTTGAACAAAATGGCTGAGAGGTCACACTGCAGCTGTTTGACTCAGTACAGAGAGATGGCAAGTGTTTAACCAAGGCAGAGAAGGTCCCTGGAAACCTTTGTCCTAAGTTTTGAATCTTACAGCAGGGCTGAACTGGGTGATCTGCACACTAATCCATGCAGGCTAAGCTGGTTCAGTGAGGAGATAGTTTCACAAATTTTACCCAACAATCAGCCTCTGCAAGGCTCATCCACAGCAGTGACCTCCCTGGCATGAGTAGGTGTTTTAACAATGATGTGTATATATGGGTTGCTTGCTCAAAGTCCTTGTGTTTGTTCTTTGCAAAAACATAAAAACCCAAGGGAATTTTAAATCTATCTTTGTGATACAATTATTTGGTTAGAAAATTTATCTCTGTGAATGTATAAATGAACATTATATGAATGAATAATATATTTAACAATATATTTAATGAATATTAATTCACTTACAATTTTTTTTAAATTGCACTGATTTTGAAAGGTAACTACATTATATGATGTACCCAGTTCCTGCCCTTCCTTACATTAAAAAATTAATGATCTTCCTCCTTTAATTTTGAAAAACACGATAAATTTTGCTTGCTTTGGCAATGTTCTGAAATGTAGTTTTGTACAGAAATCTAGTATAAGCAACAGCATTTTTAATATGAAATGCTGTTATTTTATAATTTCTGGTAACTTCTTCAATATGGTAAGCCTTAAAGATAAAATCTTGTTACCCTCACACTGCATTGCAGTCTGGCTGGCACATGTGAAAGGCAAGCATTTTCAGGAGAGAAGTTAGGTGATCGTGCAGTCCAGGAACACTTCTCCATTTATAACAGTTGCAAACTACTGGCAGGTCTTTTCCTTGTCCAGCTTGCAAGGGTGAGTATTTGGAGAATTTGGTGAGCTTTTTGTCCTACCAAAATCTAGTGACAGTCTGATAATCTGTATTTTAGCCACCCTCTGAGCTGGAAATCTTGCCCAGTACATATCTGAAAATTCAAACGTTCATAGAAATGCAATCAAAGCCATGTTACTCCAGGGGCTTGTGTACCAACATGGAAAACTGAGTAAGAATAAAAGGAGAGAGAGGAAGACGGGTGCTGAAACTGGCACCATAGCATGCTAATAGAGTACCAGACAGGGCAGGGGATGATGAGAAATGCAGTGGGAAGAAGAAATGACACAGTCATGAAGAAGTCAAATGAAAGTAATTAATTAGGAGCTAATGAGCTTAGCCAAAGCATCAGTGACACAGTCAGAAGGATGGGAAATTTGTGGGCATTCACTTCCTGTGAGAAAGAAAAATGTACACGCACAGAAAGCCAAGACAGAAAAACACGAGGACATGGATAGGAGGTCCTCTGTGTACAGTAAGGTAAAGAACAATCCCTCAGAAAATATTTGACTAGAACAAGAGGTATGATTCAAGGTGAGGAGGGATCAAGGTTGAACAAGGTCATAGGTCTGAATGACAAATGCCCCATGCTGCTCACAGTGATGGCTTGAGATATTGTGGTGGTGCATTCCCCCTTAAATCCTTTCCAGGCTGCAGTGTTCTTCAAGAAAATGCTTGTTAGGCCTCGTTGTTGAAAACGCCACCTGGGCTCAACTCTTTGTGAGCTTATCAAAAAACACTCCCCACTCTCAGGAACTCCTAACAAGCTTCTGTTTTTCCCATGACCAGCCTTGGAAAACATTTCTCTGGCCTGAATGACACAACATTACTATTCTCACACTTTAAAGGAAAGTGCCAACGCAAACTGTGGCCAGGATGAAACATATTTATGACTGGAGCCCATTCTCTTGCAACCCTATAAACAGTTGTCCAGAATGGGACGCATCAGGAGATGCAAAAGCACCTGAAGTGTGTAATTTTTCCCCAGGTACCTTATCTTGAACTGACTGTGTCTGCATGCATACCCTTTGCACATTTGCTACAGCAAATCTGGAAGCTAGGTTAAGGTATAGTTATAATTTAGGATAAATGCTGTTAAGTGTTATTTCTATATTCAATAGTTAAGTTTGAGCTATAAATTAAAGTATAAGTTAAGTTAAAGTATTGTCAAGCTTAAATGTTGTTAATCTTTAGGCCACACTCTTTTTCTATCTTGTTTACATTGTCTGTACACACAGATACACATATACAACTAGGTAGTTTCAATTAATTTCTGTTTTAATTGCTTGGATTTTTTTTTGGTTTTGTTGTTGTTTGCTTACCCCCTCCATTGTCCTTTGTAAGTGGAGTGAATCTTGAATCTTGCCAACAAATCTGTTGTGTGTTGTAATTTAATATGAAATCTGACTTTTGCTCATATGCTTGCTGGTGATTTTTTGAGCAATCTCAAACCCCCTTGTTTGGGACAGATATGAAGGTGGTTTTAGAGCAGAATGGTTTCCAAAAGGTTTGGGTTTAAGAATGCCAAATGAGTCAAAATTCACAAGGGATGGCAGCAGTCAGTTGACACATACAGTTGGATACTCGATAACAGAACTTTTAAAAGGCCTTTGGTGCCTCAGCGACTATAAGAGGAGTGAGAACTGCAACCACAATTATATCTCCAGAGACTACTCCAGGACACAAAAAAAAAAAAAAAAAGAAGAAATATCAGATGTCTATGGAAACTTAGAACAGGAATACCTAATAAAAAGTATACGAATGGCTGGGCATTTTCATTTCTTGGAACAGACACCAGGTTTTCTTCCTCTTATGGAGAGAATATTTGGCAGGCTGCACGATCTGAACTTGTTTAGGAGTAGTAATTATCAATTATGTAATTTGAGTAAGTAAATGAAATATTCACATTCCTAGTTTGCTTTCAGTCAATAACTTCCTTATGAATATTTATTTCCTCAGATTTTGCAACCATTTGCGGTAGTTTGCAGTTCTCCCAGGTAAACAAAAAATAGTAGAAAATACTATTCTAGCAATTTTAAACTACTGTGTAACCTATTTCCCTCTTTCAGAATTCACTTGCAGTACTTTAATTATACTCCTCTACTAAAATGTGTTTCAAAGTACTTCATACAAAGGCTAAACAAAACAACATCCTAAACTTGTGCCATTTATTATGACAACCTGTCAACTGTTGTGACAGGCGTAACAGATTGGTAGCAAAAGCTGAGCAGCAAAGGCTGGCTGACTGACTCTTTTTTTTTAACAGATGACACTCTTGCTTGGCTACATTTTTAAGTGATCAGAACTAGACAGACCATTTTCAAAATAATTAAAATTTCCTTAAAGCTGCAGTGTAAGTAGTGCTGCAGTCATGGGGGAAGAGGCAAAGCCAAAGCTTTATAATCCACACAAGGCCTTAGAGGAGACATGAACTTGCTTGCATGCAGGGAATTTGGGATGCAGATTTCTTCCTGATTCAGTACAGGCTGATTGGTACCTTGAGCTGGGCTGGGCTGCAGATGATGCCACTGAGTCACTGTCAAATACCAGTTTCCCAGCCTCTCCTCCTGAAGGCAGTCTGTCAAGTCTTGGCCAAGAAATTGGATCACTGCTCTCATTTCCTGTGCTGTGAGGTGTGGGTTTGGAGTCACAGAACCATAGAATATTCTGAGTTGGAAGGGACACACCAGGATCATCAAGTCCCACCTCTGGCCCTGCACAGGATGCCCCAAGAGTCACAGCATGTGCCTGAGAGCACAGTCCAAACACTCCCAGTAGACACTTGAATAGGCTGGAGAAAAAACTCAGTGTTAGTTATGTATCCCTTTGGCAAAAGAAACAGTACTTCAGGTATCACTGCACAGCTGGAGTACTCAGACAGACATAGGCCCTGCAAAAAAAAAAAAAATCTATATTTTGCATAAATGAATGGAAACCACAGATTTGGAAACCTCTTGCCGGGAAACAGAATTGCAAGAGAGAAGTTTCTGTCTGGCTCTGCTCATGACTTCAGCACCGTCAAAGGCCAAATCCACCAGACATTAGTCCATGACCATGAAGACCTTAGCCAAAACTCAAATACTTTTAAAAAAGGTCTGGAAACGTGCACACCAGTATGGTCAAAAGCATACAGAGTCTATTTGAAAGACATCAACAATCTCCCAGACAACCAAATTTCCAGAATTCACTATACGCATACTTAACTGCACAAATAATAACCAGAGACTGAAGTGAGAAGATCAGAACAGTACTGGAGGTAAAACATTCCAATCTTGTTTTTTTTTTTCCCCTGCAAAAAAACCCAGCCAAACAGATTAAAGATTAGTACAGTATAATAAAAAGCCTCTATTATAAATTGAAAGTGCACAATACCTCTGAAAATGTTAATTTGCAGTAAACACTGTATTAATACATTGTGACAATCATTTAATCAGATGGCAACCTGATGAAGATTGATCAAGTGGTCATGCAGAGGTTGTAGTGGAACCAGGAAAGATGAGCAGACTTAGGGAAAGGAGATAAAAATAAAAGCTGCATATAAAGATAGTCAAGCAATTATGTGTGTTTTCATCCAGTAGAGGAAGTGTGAGGAGAGAGGAGGCATTTTTATCTTGTGCTATGCAAACATCACACAAGATACTTCAAGAGAAGAAAATTACTTCCAAAAATGCTGTGAAATTCCTCAGCTCAAGAAAATAGACTTTCAAGTATCCTATTCTAAGTGTAAACTTAAAATAAATACAACAGCAAGAAGTCATGAATCGCTGTAAAAAGATGCAACCAAAGGATTTAGTGTTTCTCTGAATGGTCTTTTTTGTTGTTGTTGTTTTGGTGTTTTTTTGGGGTTTTTTTGGTTTTTTTTTTTTTTCCCTGGACCCCAAAACCAGGCAAAAGCCTAGCCCGGGCAGAAAAAAGAGAAAGGGAAAATAATTGTCTGACTAGTGTACTTTCCAGACTCAGTAGAGAACACCAAAAGTTGTGAAGACATGTGTTGGTACTTCTGATGGTGCACAGGTTACCACTGGCTCTTATATCCATTCCTCAGGAAGGCTGACAGAACCCTCAGTACTCTCACCTTGCACAGAGCCCTTCTTAGGTCACATCAACAGCTGTCATAAAATGCTTGAGTTTTTCTCACTAACATGACAAGGAGTCTGGAGTCAAGAGTACAGAAGAGGAAAATTAGAAAGAAAGCATTTTGACACCTCTAAAATATACTGGAATGAAACAAATGTTCCTAACATACACATAAGATGTCTTAATTCAGAAGGAGTTGCTTATCTCGAATTGCCTTCAATCTAACTCAGGTCTTTGGAAAGCCCTGTCTTTGACTTCAAAGGAAAAACCCAACAGACTTTTGGAATAATTTTCATTTTTATTCCCCTCTTCTGATTAAGCCACTTACAAACTCTGTATCAACAAAAATGCCATTCTTAAGATATAAGATACAAAGTCTGTAGAAATAAAATAATTCACTAGTAAATCTGACAGACTTAATCAGAAATTCTGTAAGTGTATTTCACCATGTCTGACATAATTTTGTTCATGCAATTCTCACTTAAATGACATTCAGTGAAAATTCACAGAAGCAGTTGGTTCACAAAAAAAAAAAAAA
>VXBR01010282.1:25505-37926 GCA_013400215.1 Cisticola juncidis | reverse complement strand
GGGGCCGGGGCAGCCCCCGGGGTGCGGGAGCCTGACAGGGACAGGCGGGCACGGGGGTCCCCGCCGGCGGCCCCGGGGCTCCTCCTGGCCCCGCTGTGCCCGGGGCTGCGCATCCCGAAGTTCGGTGTTTCCCCGGGCACGGCGCGCTCCTGCCCCGGTGACGGGCGAGGGATGCGGGGCACGGAGCCGGGGCTCTCCCTGCCAAATATTTCCGTGGTTTTGAGGGGTTTGGGATACTGGTTGGTTTGCTGGGTCAGTGTTTTGTAGACTTTGTCATCGGTCTTCTCCAAGAATGTACTTCTGAAATTTTACGTTCGTTGCATTTTTGATCCTATTTTAGCTTTATTGACCATGAATTTGGGTTTAGGTGGTTGAGCCTCATCTTGGCCCTACTTATCTCTCCCAAAATGTGTTCCCATCCTTGTCTCTCTCGTTGTCTTGACTTTCTAACTCCTGGTGTTGGCCCTTGGTTTGTGGTTCTTCACCCTGTTAATTATGGAGCAGAGAGCTGGAAGCTGCTTGGAATGTGGCTTTCCATGGGATGGCCTCGGGACACGCATTCGCTCCTGCTGGCTGTGAGCTGTCAGTGCTCGGGGAGGTGCTGCAGCTCTGGGATCAGGGACAGAACCTGTGGCTTTATCCTCCTCATCCGCTGAAATCTCAGTTTTCATTTTCAGGAGCAATGCACTTTCTTCCCTGGTTTGATTTTGCTGTCCTCCTTGCAGTCATTTAGAGTGCACCTGCACTTGTTTTCCTGGTGAATTTTGGGGTGAATTCTTTACAATTTGTGTTTCCCATGGTCATCCTTGAGGACCTTGGGATCGTCCCTGGTGCCTCTGTGGGAAACAGGGAAATTCTGGCAGCTGCTTGAACATATGGGGAGAGATGGGCTCTAAAACCGTCATCTGTCTGCCTGCTTGAGTTCCTAAGAAGTGTTCTTACTCAGAGCTTTTCTCAACTGTCTGAGAGTATAAAAGAGATACTTTATTTTTTTCCTTTTCATTTTGAAGAGTTCTAAGTGCGAAACATCTTGGTTTAAAAGACAGAATTACCACAACTCATTTTTGGACTTGAATTCATTGCTACAGGCAGTTGCCTAAAAAGGTTTGAGTGATAATAACCAGTGACAAAATTTGAGTTACAATTTCCAGAAGAAGCTTTATTTTTTTTTTTTTCCCAGTTGTTTTCAAAAGTTTAAACTGTCCTGGAGGATATAAAAAGCAGTTTTTTCTTTGGTGGAAGAGACAGACATATTGGTAAAAATGACAGTGCTATTGTCACAAGAGAAAAGTGGCAGTAACACATGTAGTTACTGAATTAAAGGTATTTTAAAATAGATATTGTTGTCTATGGGATTGTTGGCTTTTTAAAAGTGAAATTAATTTCTGCTGCTGCTGAAGGGCTGGTGCTGCTGTGGACACATTCTGCCACTCCAGTGAGGTCATGTGTGCCATCTCCAGCTTGCAAAGGCAAAAAATCCATCACGAGACCCATTGTGTTTGTTCTGTGAAAGCAAAATCTGTGTTTGTCCCTGGTTTTCTGTCCCTTACCTGTGGCACAGGTGGGGCCATTGTGGCACTGGGAATAACCCAAGGCATCTGTCTGGAGTTAAAGGGTTTGCTGTGAACCTTATCTTTTACTAGATGGATGTAAATAAATGGGTTTTGTCCAGAAAAATCCATTTATGGATGTAGAGACCTCTCAGGGAGTCCTGACTCCCACTGTAGCAGATGGGATAATAATACTCTCCTAATATTTTAGGAGAATTCCCAAACTGCTTTTCCTTTGGCTGATGTTGGCACTCACAGCCTGAGGGTGCAGGAACCTTTGCTCCCATCAAACACGGTTGGGTTATGCAGATTTTAGCAATTTTGCTTTTATTTGCATATGAATAGGGAATTACCCTGCGCCTCCAAATGCAGCCCTGTGGTTCTGGACCTGCAGTCAGCTGGGGCCAGGATAAAAAACAAGACAAACTCCATCTCTGCTTCCCAATTTTCCTCCCACTGGAGCACACTTGCAGGGTTTTTCATGTCTATACTCTGTTTTTCTTTCCAAAAATCCCATGTCCTGCTCCATGTGCTTTCCCTGAGCGTGGCCTCTGCTCCCAGCACTCCTGTGGAATATTCTTCCTGGCAATTCTGTCCCCTGGGATTTCTGTCTGTCAGAAACACATCCAGCAGATTCCACTTGCAAAGTGTTTTATTTATTATGTCCTGGAACCCAGACAGGAACTTTATTCCTGATTAATGTCTCCATCTCTAAGCATTTTAAGGGTGTTTGTGCAGGTGATCCAGGGGCCTTAAGCTCCTGTGTCTCCTGTTCAGGGATTCTGATGTAGAGAAATACTGTAAAGCTTTTTTCTGTTTTATTTTTCTTTTCTGAGTGTGGTAGCTGTCTTCCTTAGCAAGGAAAAAAAGACCAGGAATTTGAGAGAAGGTTGTGGGAGGCCATAGAGTTTGTAGTAATATTCTGGGATTTCTAATAGTCAGCTGAATTGGTTTTAATGTCCCTTAGAGCTGAAGCAATGAAAAGAACCAAAAGGAAAATATTCACCTTCCAAGTATGACATGACAGTGTTTTCATCATCAGAATTAGCAGCAGGAATTCAATTCAGGCAACATCCTGAACTGAACAGAGGGGGAAATCTCAGCTAATCTTGCTGAGGGGGTGTGGAGATTCATATCTGGCAGTAGAATCAACCCTTGGCATTTTTTTTTCTGGGAAAGCAGAGTATGAGAAGAACAGAAATCTCAGCATCTGATGAGCAGAAAGGGCTTGGGGTGTGACACCAGGGGAATAAGGGTGAAAGCCAGGTATTAAAACTGTATATGGCATTAGAGGAATCATTAATGAACACCACTTAATTCCAGGTGGCACGTGTCAAAATGGATGTTAAAATTCTTAATTTTAATTAATTTTTGGGGGAAGAACAGTTTCAGGAGGGATTTGAGATGTACAGGACCTGCTGGCTGAGGGGCTGGGAGTTGGATGTGATTTGCTTTGTGGGGAGGAGATGAGGACATGTCCTGCTCATCATGGTTTTCAATTCAGCAAAAGTTTTGTTAACCTGAGATCCCATGGATGCAGAAAATTCAGAACAAAACTTGGAACTTCGTGCAGCACATGTGGAAAGCAGAGACACAGATGAGTGCCTTATCTCACAGGGTTAAATATGATAATTTTAGGTCTTTAAAATCTCAAAGCATCAGAGTTTTCAGGGTAAATTCATGCAGGTTTTTTTAGCTGCCTCTGAACTGTGGCTGTCACCACTTGGCTGCTCATTTGCTTTGACATCCACAAAGTTTTGAGGCACAACCTGCACGAGGAGTGGAACAGATCCTCAGTTACAGTGTGAGGAGTAGCACAGAGAAAGTAAAGTGAGAAAAGCAAACAAGTGGCATCACTGGGGAGACAGGAACAGGGGAAGAGCCAACTTGAGAACACCTTGGGGACAGGGACAGGGAGCTTGAACTGGAGGAGGCAGCACAGGGGATCCAGGGGGATGAGATCCCAGTGACAGACACCGTGAATTACTGGGGTAACTGGGGAGAAGATTACAGTGATCAAGGCAAAATGGTGATTAGGGCCAGGATTAGCAGTTTTGTTGTCTCTGTTGAGAGCAATTAATGGATAAATAAATGACCTGCTCTGTGTTTGTGGGAGCCATCAATTCAGTGACTTTGTTTTTGGATAGTTACTGATCCTCCTTCTGCTCTGATTCCCTCCATGCATTTTGCAGTTTCTCAGTGTGTGAGTCTTGCTGTTGGTTTTGCATTTGAAGCTGATTAATTAATTTTATTTGTAAGAAAATGTCTGAAGTGTTGTCACTGCTCTGCACCCCAGTCTCTAGAGAAGGAAATAGTTGTCTGAGCACAGATTTGAGAGTTGCATGATGACATGTGGGATTTTCCCTTTTCTTAGACTTGAGTAATACAGGCTTTTAAAATTCAGGCTTTAGCTCAGAGTTATGTCTCTGCTGGCCAATTTTCCTTGCACATTGATATACATGAAAAAACCCATTTTTGGTGACATGATGAAACCTGTTGGGCTAACATTGAGCCTTGAGCTGGGCAGTGCTACTGACTCACTTTGTGTGTCCATGTCCCACTGCTCTACATTTTTTCCCCTTGTAAAATGGATTTTTAAAATTAAAATGTAAAATTTTATCTAATAAGACCTCTGGTCTTACAAGTAATAACAGCAGGTTTGATTTCTGAGGATGTGCATAGTTGGAAATCCAGAGCTGGGGATAGAAACCCTGTAAATAATGTGCACAGAAAACATGGAAATAAGTTTGTTTTCTCTGAGGAAGTAGCCAGGGCTGCATCTGGTGTTGCCAGCAGCTCTTCTGCCCCCACTAATCCTGGCATGTGTCCTCCAACCTGTGTCCAGTGCAGTTGCCTTGGTGCTCTCTGGTGTCGCCTTTCACATTCCTGATCCTTTCACCTTCCCTGCAGTGCCTGCGCTCCCAGAAACAGCTCCTGGTGCTGCTGCTTCCCCAATTCCTGTCCCTCCCTATGGGACCTGCCAGGGGCTCTGTGCTCACCTGCCAGGAGCCCAAACATCCCACAGAAATTAGCCCTTTATTTCAAACTCACTTTGAGTTCATGACATCTTTCCATGCCATTCTGAATTCCTCACAATTCAGCCTTAATGACTGGAAAGAAGAAAGGCACAGAAGATTCAGGTTGGTTTGGTGCCTGTCTTACACTTTTCAGCAAATCAGTGTCTTTTTCTGACTTGTTTCTGAACCATTTCATTTCATAAATGATAAAGGTATTTAGGGACTGAAGAAATTTAAACATTTTCTCCTTAGAATGCCTCCAGAACAAATATATTTTCAGTACCTCAAGGGAGCCTGCAAAAAAGATGGAGAGAGAATTTTACAAGGCTTTGGAGACAGGACAGGGGGGGAATGGTTTGGATCAACCTGGGACAGTGGGAGATGTCCCTGCCCATGGTAGATGATTTTCAAGGTCCTTCCCAGCCCAAACAGTTCTGAGATTTTGAGATTTTTGTCTGCATGGAAAAACTACAAAGAGCACAGGTTTGGTTTGTTCTGTGGCAGGGAAGGAAGTTCAGGGCTTGGGGTCTGTGTGTGAGCAGGGGGTCAGTGCTGCATCTGGGACCATCACAAAATTAGAGTTTAACTCTAATTTACTTTTGCTGTATTTAAGATGAAAAGGTTCCCTCTATTATTTGATGTTAAATAGGTCAATTCTGTATTCCTAGCAGTGTCTGGGCTTCCCTCTTTCCATGCTTCAGGAAGCACAAAACTGAATTTTTAGTGGGCTTGGTTGGCTCTGTTCTCCCACTTCTTCCTGGATTGTGGAAAGTCCTTAAGTAACAAGAGGATTTTGTGGCGTGTTTGTAAACTGATGCACACGTGGCTCAGGCTCAGCTTTCCTGGTGGCTGAGATAATTAAAACCAGAATATTTCTGAGGTTTGGATGCTTTCTCATGAGTCTGCTCCTTCCTTACATGCAGCTCTTCCAGCGGATCCAGAAGCAGCAAACTGGGACTAACTGGGCTGTGATTATAAATAAAAGAATTAATTTGATGATCAATATTAAAATCTGCAGCAAGACTGGGACTAACTGGGCTCTGATTATAACTAAAATAATTAGTTGATGATCAATATTAAAATCTGCAGCAAGACTGGGACTGACTGGGCTGTGATTATATAAATAAAATAATTAGTTTGATGATCAATATTAAAATCTGCAGCAAGACTGGGACTGACTGGGCTGTGATTATAACTAAAATAATTAGTTAATGATCAATATTAAAATCTGCAGCAAGACTGGGACTGACTGGGCTGTGATTATAAATAAAATAATTAGTTAATGATCAATATTCAAATCTGTAGCCATCATTTGAAGTGTCCTGTGGCTAATTTGGAAATTATAATATTCACACACTTTTTTATTTTTCACTTGCCCTTTAAAAGTGTTTTACAGATAAATTGTGGTTTTGAAGGAGGTGGCTGGAAGGGTTGGTGTCTGGAACATCAGCTTGTCTGAAATCCAATTGTTAGCTTTTTAATTGCTTTTAATATCAATTTAATTTCTGCTAGAAAATCCAAGTTTATTCTGTCTGTCTTCTCCTCCCACAGAGTGAAAGATGTTGACTGCCTGGTTTTAATATTAATTTAATTTTTGCTAGAAAATCCAAGTTTATTCTGTCTGTCTTCTCCTCCCACAGAGTGAAAGATGTTGACTGCCCGGTTTTAATATTAATTTAATTTCTGCTAGAAAATCCAAGTTTATTCTGTCTGTCTTCTCCTTCCATAGAGTGAAAGATGTTGACTGCCCGGTTTTAATATTAATTTAATTTCTGCTAGAAAATCCAAGTTTATTCTGTCTGTCTTCTCCTCCCACAGAGTGAAAGATGCTGACTGCCCATAGTGGAACAGCTCTGTAAATCTTCCCTAAAATCACCTGAAATCTCCGCCTGTGATGGACCCTCGGAATTCTGCTATGTTAGGCTTGGGTTCTGATTCTGAAGGGTTTTCTGGGAAAAGCCCCTCTGTGCTAAACCTGGTGGGCAAAGGGGATTCCGAGCTCGAGGGCTGCTCCAAGGACGAGGAGGACGGGAAGAGGAAGAGCCGGGAGGGGAAGGCGGAGGGCGAGGAGGAGCAGCAGCACTTCTCGGTGAAGGAGACCAATTTCTCCGAGGGAAACCTCAAACTCAAGATCGGCCTGCAAGCAAAGAGGACAAAAAAGCCTCCCAAGAACCTGGAGAATTATGTCTGCCGGCCTGCCATAAAAACCAGCATCAAGCAGCCGAGAAGGGCTCCCAAGAGTGGGAAGATGACAGAGGAGAAGAGCGAGCACTGTCCTTCCAAGCAAGTGAGTGATGTGGGGTGATTTGCAAGTCATTTAAATTGTGTTTAAAAGCTTCAGCATCTCTGCACCACCGTGTTCTGTGTAACCTCTGATACTGAAGTGGCTGGGGTTAGAAATGGTTGTGTTTTGTAGCCATTAGAAGGGAAAAATGCTCTTTCACAGTTTGCCAATTTGTTGTTTCAATAGCAGAGAAAGATAATTCCCATGTTCCCGTGAAGTGAGTTCATTTCTGAAAAGTAAAGGGGAGATTTTGAATCTTTTTTGTAACAAAGTGGAGTGGTTGGGTGTCTTGTCTCTCCTGAGATGGAGCTCTGGATGAGCTCTGCTTGTCTCTGGTGGTCAGATTTATATTTTTTCCTACCTGTTAGAACCAGTTTTGCCGTGTCTCACCTGTCACTGCCATGAACAGCTCAAGACAGGGTGTGAAAAATAAAATAAACCTTTCTAAATGAGGTAGAAACCAGCCTGGTGATAACCTGGATGTGGCTGGAGAGATGTGCCAGGGCTTTTCCAAACACCAGGAAGTAGCCCTGCCTCGAGGATTTGTTTTTATGATCTCCCTGATGTAATCAGTCAGAGCAGCAGTAGCAGACAGGGAAAATAGGATAAATGGCAAGGATTACCAAGATAGTTGCACAGATGAAGGGCTTCCTTGCAGCCTGCTCTTTTCTTCCAATAAACATAAAAGTTTTGTTAATCAAATGTTGGAATATCCCCTTATTTGGTACTGCCAGATGATTCAGGAGGGGAATCCAGGGAATCCCTGGAAGTTGGAGTCCAATTCCAGCTGAAGTTCAGGGGCTCCTGAACTTCCCAAAAGTTCAGGGGCTCCCAGAGCTTCCCAAAGCTGCAGCATTCCCATTTCTCCTGTGTCCTGTTCTCAAGGCTTCCTGCAGAAATCTGTCCTGGCACATCTCCTAAGGCAGAGCCTGCCCAGGGGAAGGAAAATTCCTGGGAAATTCCTCCCCTTGTGCTGGGTGATGCCTGCCTGACATCCCCAGACCTTTTCCTTTCCCCTGCCTGGAATTGGCCTTGAGGAAGAGTCACTTTAAAGAGAAATGAAATTTGGGGATCACCTCACTGTGGCCTTCCAGTGCCCCAAGGGAGCTGCCAGAGAAACCTCCCAAGGGAGTGCCAGGGCAGGGGAATGGCTCCCACTGCCAGAGGACAGAGGAATAAATAGGATTTTGGGAAGGAATTCTTCCCTCTGAGGGTGGGCAGGCCCTGGCACAGGGTGCCCAGAGCAGCTGTGGCTGCCCCTGGATCCCTGGAAGTGTCCAAGGCCAAACTTGGACCACCCTGGGATAGTGGAAAGTGTCCCTGCCATGGCAGGGGTGAAATGAAATCTTTAAAATCCCTTTCAGCCCAAACCAGTCTGGAATTCTGAGTAATAAATTATGTGCTGACAAAACCAGCGTGCTGGATGTTACAGAAAAGGACTAAAATTGCCTTTTCCAGACTTTACAAAGCTCTCACACTGGGGTTTTCCTCCACTGGAAACAGAGGTGTTTTCAGTCAGTTTTCAGTTTTCTATTGAACAAGAAATTCTCAAGTGTGTGTTGCATAACTTGAGATTTTGGCAGTGGTCTTTATTTTACATTCTTCCATTTCAGAACAAGCTTATTACTTCCAGTGATGTTTCTAACTGTGGCTTGAAAAACATCGAAGAGTCAATCACAGGGGCTTTATTTGGGTTTTTGGAGGTTTTTTTGACTCTGTTGCAAACGAGTTGAGTGTTGGGTCAGTCTGGAGTATCCAACCAGTGATTTCTGATGTCTGAATTGAGGCTGCAGCTGAAAATCTTTCATTAGGGGGAGGTTTAATGTTAAATTAATCAGGGGAGGTTTAGGTTGGATATCAGGGAAAGGTTTTTTCCCCCAGGGAATGGGCACAGCCCTGAGGCTGTCACAGCTCCAGGAGCCTTTGGACACTCCCAGCACAGGGTGGGATTTTTTGGGGTGTCTGTGCAGGGACTGGGTGATCCCTGTGGGTCCCTTCCAGCTCAGGACATGTCCCAATTCCCTGATTCTACACACAAAAGGCACCACTGAGTCTGGAGTCTTCCCCTTTGCATCAAGAGATCGTGCCCTGGGAGTTTTTACCAGAGAAAATAATCAATATTTGAATTTGCATGGTGACAGCAGGGATTCTTCATCCTTGACATCTTTGTTTATACACCAGGATTTTTTTTTCCCAGAGATCCATCCCATTTCAAATGAAAAGCAGAAAGAGAGGCAAATATTAGTGATATTTAGAATATTCCTGATGGGTGCAGGACACTGTTGCTGCCACCTCAGTTTTAGATTTTAGCTCCTCTCTGTGCACTCCCTGCCTGGCAGGCAGCCCCGTGTGTGATGCAGAGGATGCAGATCTGTTGCATTAAATTTGCATTATTTACCAGAGTTTCAAATCCCTGACTCATGATAACTCACTCAGATCCTCTGCTCTCTCCCTGGCTGTGCTGAGATGGTGTTTAAGTCTGTCTGTTCCCTGCTGCCATTTTGCACTTTGGGTTGTTAGAAATGACACCAAACAACATCCTGCTGATTCCTGAAGTGGGATTAGAAGTGTCTGTGTGGAAATAAACGGGAATGATGCCTTAAAACCATCACATGTTTTGAATATAATACCCAAGGGTTGTTTTTTTTTTGTCTTGCTGCCACGTAATAAAGCGAATTTTAGCACTGCAAATTGCATTCAGCAAAGGAAAGCTCTCTGTGAATTTTTGCTGTGGATGCAGAGGAGGGGAAAGCAAACATGTGACCCATCCAAAGCCAGGTGTGGCTTTACTTGGAGCTCTGAAAAGGAACTTTCTGTTCTTTTAAAGAACTAAAATGAAAATTTAGCACTTGCAGTGTGCACAGTTAACCACTGAAAGACAAAGAGCAGTAGTGGAATTCTTCTCCTGGGAATAGCAGTGTTAAAATGAAAATAGGAGGAAAATCCTTTGCACTGTCATCTCTGACAGGTTTTTTTCTTCAAGTTTAATGCTGACAGGACTTGTAAAAATTTGGGGAATATGTTCAGATATATGAATAGAGGGTTTATCTCCAGTCTGAAGGGGAGTGGGTAGGTGGGGTGAGTTGGAATCACAGAATTGTGATGGAAAATCCCTCTCAGATTATGGAAACCACTGAGCCCTGTCCAGGCATCACATCCACAGGATTTTAAACACTCCTAGGGTTGTAATTCCACCACTTCCCTGGGCAGCCTGTGGTCTGCCTGACCACCCTTTCACTGGAGAAATTTTTCCTCATTATATTTACAATTTGTCCTCCAGAAATGTAGACATAATAGTTAATAAATAGACATAAAATTAATAAATATTTTTTAATATTTATTATTTTTTTAATAAATATTTTTTCTGAGGAGAAAATCACAGAGCTGTAAATGAAAACCCAGAAATGACTGAGATTAATTAGATTAAACAAAATTAGCAGGTAGTGCAGTAGCCAGGCAGTGTTCACTTTGCTTTTTGACACCGAGCATGGATTTCATTCTTTCAGAAATTATCCTGGGGCAGGCAGGCATTGCTGGGCCAAGCCCAAAAACCTGAGCTTTGAACAAAAATATTCAGTAATTCCATGTCAGTTTGTAGGCTGGTGTGTGGGAATGGTTTAGCTGTGCTGGCAGAGGTGAAGGTTTGGCACATAAAATGCAAAAAGTGACAATAACAGAGGCAGCAGGCTGGGACTCGCCCTGCTCCAGCTCCTTATTCCTGTGTAAAAATGCTGAGTGCAGGATTGTGCAGCTCTTTCCCTTGCCTTTGGTCATGCAGGGATATTTGCTGATGAAATCACAACCACCAAGTGAAAAATTTTCAAGCAAAAAAATTAAAAAAGCTGAAGAATTTATTTTCTTTTGGTATAGTTCGAGAACATTTCGTGCAGGATCTGAGACATCAATTTTTGTCTTAGATTTCAGTGTTTTCCTGGTAGTTCAAACTTGCTTTTGGAAGAGACTAAAAAGTCTTGGAGGTGCAAAATAAACAGCATTTTAATCTGAGGAATTGCACAGAATTGATGCCACAACTACAACACAGCTCCTGTGATTCCTTGTTTGATTTGTAGTCTGAGCATTGGCCTGAAGCACAACAGCCAAAACAATACTGGGGAAATCTGTTTATTTGCATTAAAAATCTGTTTATTTGCATTAAAAATCCTTTCTGCTCTCTAGAGAAACACCAAACAACATTTTCATTAACAGGCAGGTTCTTCTAACTACTCCAGGTGTTGGAAGCTGAGAGTATTTTGTGTTTTGTAACCTGGGTTTGGTTCAGAAGTGACAGCAGAGCTGATGAATGTCCCTGTTCACAGCAAAGATCAGCTCCCCTTGAGCTTTTTGCAAGTAAATATCAATGATAATGACAGCAAATAATGATCTAATGGTAATAAACCCTGACACTGTAACAACAGATGCCCGTTGTAGAATAAAGGGATTTTTTTTTTTTTTTTTTGCTGTTGGTGCCTGTGATGATTCTGGAATCACAGAATTGTTCAGGTTGGAAAGGACCTTTAAGATCATGGAGTTCCCACCACTAACCCATGTCCCCAGTGATGGATTATAACCTTTTAATACTTTATGTCAAAATAATCTGGAATTATTATTATTCAGATGAATGGTGCAAGTCACAAAACTGTGTGTTCACACAGGAGATACAGAATTTTCAGTTCAGCTCAGTGTCAAACTAAGAATAATACCAATTTTATGGAAATGGAACATGTTTTATGCAATTGCTTTGGGCAATACTTTTATTGGATGGATTCTTAAACCAGACAGTTGAACTAAAGATTGCACAGGAACAAATGTTTCACTTTTTAAAGCACAAAATGCTTTTTGATGCGATGTAATCTCATCCTTTTGAACAGCTTTGTGCCCAGATGGGCCATTTCATTCCATCTGACACCACAGCAACGTAGAGCAGGGCTTGAAATTTGGGCTGAAAAGGCCTGGAATTCCAGGGAATCTGTTTTTGTCTGTTTTTTATGGCATTGTCCATTTGATTGCAGCAGTGAGGGAGCTGAGGCAGGTGCAGACACAGG
Source organism: Cisticola juncidis (assembly GCA_013400215.1). Classification (NCBI taxonomy): domain Eukaryota; kingdom Metazoa; phylum Chordata; class Aves; order Passeriformes; family Cisticolidae; genus Cisticola; species Cisticola juncidis. The sequence goes on along the minus strand of VXBR01010282.1, from coordinate 26,033 downwards.
AGGTGAGAGCGGGTGAAACACTTAGATGTTGTTTTCTTTTTTCCACAGTCCTCCCAAATCTGATTAAACCCTGATTTTGTGCTTTTCTGGTATAAAATGTGCATTTGTGCAGGTCAGGGAAGCAGGCTCAGGAGGGAGCTGAGTGCTGGCAGCACCTGGAGCTGGCAGGACCAGGGGACAGGGACACCTCCATGGGAGCAGCCACCAAGCCCTGAGCTCCACTCCATGGCTCACCCAGCACTTGTGTGGGCACAGGGAGTGGTTCCAGGGAGGCTGGGACCTTTCCTGTCCCCTCTGCAGTGACAATCCTGGGTGTTCCTCACTTCTCAGCCGTGGGTTTGGAGGTTTGCAGCTGCCCAGGAGAGCAGGGCTGGGGTCAGCCTGACCCCGTGGCCACAGGCTGTGACACTGCGGGGTTGTGTCCAACAGTGTGTCCTGGAGGGGTGTCCTGAGGTGTGTCCAGGGTGGGTGTGTCCTAAGGAGTGGCCTGGGAATGTGTCCAGGATGTCCCAGGGGATGTCCTGGGGG
>VXBR01010282.1:14196-24761 GCA_013400215.1 Cisticola juncidis | reverse complement strand
TGGGATGTGTGTCCTGGGGTCTGGGATGTGTCCTGGGGTCTGGGCTGTGTCCTGGGGTCTGGGATGTGTCCTGGGGTCTGGGATGTGTGTCCTGGGGGAACTCAGGGATGTGTCCTGTGTTTGGGGGATCCCTGGGACATGTCCTGGAGATGTTCTGGGATTTGTTCCAAGGAGTGCCCTGGGGGTGTTCCCAGGGGGTGTCCAGGGTGGGCTGTGTGTGTTGGGAGAGTTGGGCTGATGTGGCTGAAGCTGATTTACCTGATTCCCTCAGTATTTGAGCAGTGGGGTCCAGTTCTTCCACTGTTGTCTCCACACAGAAAATGTCCTTTTATTCCTGAAGTTTGGGGCTGTGCATGAGTGCAGTTTGATTTTGGTATCTGTCTGCAATACTCTCCTTACTCCTCCAGTGGGATCCTCCACAGTGGCAGCAATACCTGCTATTCTCTTCAACCAAAAATCTGAAATTTTTAATGACACAAAATTGCAAAAAGCAGCTTTGACTCTGTGGCTGATGTTGGCAGTTTTTTTTTTAATGTTTCTCCAGCCACTGCAACCTTCTCCAAAGGAAATATCTCAAGGTGTTTCTATTAGAAGTTACCAGGTGAAATTTTGTCCTTAAAAATTTCCCTCCAAAATGTTTCTGTTAATCATGCTGATTATTAAGTAGATCTATGGCCCAGCAAAACAAAACAAAACAAAACAAAACAAAAAACCTAAAAAAAACCCCACCAACCCATATAAGAATTTTGTGTTTAAAAATGCTGAAAAAAAATTCAGACCTTTTTAACTTTTGTCTGATGTCTCACTAGATGCTTTCTGTTTTGGTGTTCTTGTTCTTTGAAATAATTTTCAGTGTGCTTGGAAAAACTCACCCTTAGATGAGAAAGCAGCTTTGCAGGGCACACACCTTCAGCTTTCAAAGGATCTGTGTTTGATGCTAAAGTCTTGTTTTCAGAATCCTGGCATCTTGCTCACATCAAAGCTGGTGTTTGGAAGGGCTTTGTTAGTTATGTATTTATTATTTAAGTGTCTACTCAAACTTCCAAGCTCTTTGTTTGGAAATGGAGGTGAGCTGGGAAAGCAGAGCCTGCCAGGAGGTGTTGGACACCCAGCAGTGGCTGTGACAGAGCACCCAGGAGGAACAGAAGAAAAAAGAAAAGTGTGGATGCACTGATGGCTGAGCAAATACAGGGATGAGGAGCTGAATTCTCAAGTCAATATTTAGGTGGATTTTTTTTTTTTGAAGTCCACTGAACAAAGGAGATTTTCTTACAAAGTTCCTGTCAGAATTTCAGGCTGTAGAAAGGAGAATGCAGCTCACTGAAGGCTGCTCACTTTAATATTTGTTAGTGACTCCCTGGCACTCAGAGTCTGCCCCAGGGAATTCCAGGAGTTGCACTGCAGGCTTGGGGCGGTGTCAGGCTGACTCAGGAGCTTCCATGTGAGTGCCAGGCCTGGAAAAAACCCTCCCCTCCTCTCCAGCCCTGCAGGAGGGGACAGCCCTGGGTTTGGGGTGCTTTGGGGTCACTGCAGAGGCTCCCACATCACCCTCACAGCTCTTTCTGCTGGATCCAGGCTGCAGCCTCCTGTTCAGGTCCTGCAGGTGCAGCTAACTCAACAAACTCTTCCTTCATGACAGGATCAGCACCAAATTTGGCTGTTTCAGAGAATCCAGGCTGTCCTCCAGCATCCATAGGTGTTTGCTCTGGGATCAGGGTGATGCTGGCTGTGATCAAGTGCAGGGAGTGCCAGGCCATTGCCACATCAGTTTTTGTTGCAGAGGGATGAGCAGTTGTAACATTGATATCTTTTATTCTGTATTTGGTGTTTGTTCTGTTAAGTCCCACAAGGTTTTCCATTTGGGAATAAAATCACAGAATCACAGTGACTTTGGGCTGGGAGGGACCTTAAAGCCCAGCTTATTCCACACCCTGTGCCATGGCCAGGGGCACCTTCCACTGTCCCAGGGTGCTCCAAGCTCCATCCAGCCTGGCCTTGGAAACTTCCAAGGATCCAGGGGCAGCCACAGCTTCTCTGGCACCTCTGCCAGGGCCTCCCCACCCTCACAGGGAACAATTTCTTTCATATATCCAGCTTAAATTTTCTCTCTGTCAGTTTGAAGCCATCCCACCTTGTCCTGTCACTCCAGTTCCTGATGAAAATTCCTCTCCAGCTTCTCTGGATCCCCTTCAGATCTTGCAAGGCTCTGAGGTCTCCAGGCTGAACATTCCTAACACTCCCAGCCTTTCTCCATAGGGGAGGGGGCTCCAGTCCCTTCAGCAACTTCGTGGCTTCCCCTGGACTTGCTCCAACACTTCCATGTCCCTTTTATGGGGACATCAGAACCGAGGGCAGAATTATCTCATCAGGGTCAGGGCCTTCCTTCCCAGCCCTTGGGTGATCGTATCCCCTGCACTGCAGAGATGTGTTGGGCACTGTGTGTGAAGAGTGTCCTTCCAAAATAAAATACGAATTTATTGAGATGCTCTCAGTAGGATTTATGAAGGTAATGGGTGTTGCAATTTTGATTTGAACCTTTACAGAATAAATCTCAGGTTGGGTTAGGTCTGAACTGGAAATAAGTGTGAGTTTGAGTTATTCCATGTGTGTGCCTTATCACACCCCACCCCCCATTCAAACAGAATAATTTCATTTATTTATTTTATTTATTTTATTTATTTTATTTATTTATTTTCTCAGTGTTGTGCTGGGAGGAGAAGCTGTTGGGGCTGTGGGGACACAGCTGAGCTGCCAGCAGGGCTGTGCAGGGACAGGGTGACAGTGCCAGCCCTTGCAGGGCACTGCTCAGCTGCTGCTCAGCACCATGTGAGCTCTGCTGTTCTCTCCACTATAAATAGCCCAGCACTTTGTGGGGTTTTATTAATAAACATCAACAGTATTTTTGGAGAGCATTTATAATAATTGGGGGACAGATAAATGGTTTATATTTCCGGACTGGGAGGGAGTTAGGGTTTTGTTAACACCAGGAAAACCTCAGCATGTCCACTGTTTTAAAGTTCTGCTTTAAATATCAGTATCACTATTATTTGCTGAATGTGTTTATTTTATCATGACATTTTATTATTTAAATAATAGAATAATTATTTAAATAATAGAACAATTATTTAAATAATAAAAATTATTGCTATCACTATTGTTTGGTTTAAAATTAATAGGATCATGAAGCCTCTGTTTATACAGTAACCCTGTTACCAGAGCAAGTGTTAATCACTCAAAAAAAATACTTGGTACTCAAAGTGATACTTTGTACTCTGTTCCTAAAGACTTTTTTTTTGTTTATTAACTCTTAGGACCCTTCCAAGTCTTACAAGAAAGCTGGAGAAGTTGCATCAGTTGAGTTACACGTGGAAGAAGGTATCCAAGTAGAAACAACCCCTTTATCTAAAAAAGTTTCCCCACTGCATTCTGAAATGACAGATTATATAAAGTCACCTCCTCCGACCCTTATCAGTAGCCATAATTCTGACTTAAAGGATAGAACAGAAATCAACGGAGCAACAACTGTCACAGAAAAATTGGCTCAACTTATTGCAACTTGTCCTCCTTCCAAGTCTTCCAAAACAAAGCAGAAGAAGCCTGGAAGTGGAAGTGGAAGTGGAAGTGGAGGTGGAACTACGGCTGGTTTGGTGAAAGACTCTGGGAAGAAGCTGCCAGCAACCATAACTGCGAGTGGCTTAGTAAACAAAGATTTGGTGAAGAAGCTGCCAGGCTCTGGGATTGTTGGGTTGGTGAACAAGGACTCAGGGAAGAAGCCATTAGGGATTGGCAGCGCAGCCATACTGGTTAACAAAGACTCTGGGAAGAAGCCCCAAACGATCAGCCCCTTAATTGGATTGGTTAGCAAGGACTCTGGGAAGAGGCCTCCAGGGATCAGCACTCCTCCAGGGTTAGTGCACAAGGACTCGGGGAAAAAGCAGCCCGTGGCCACCTCTGCAGTTGGATTGATCAGCAAAGATGTGGGGAGGAAACTTCCAGGGATGAGCGCTGCTCCAGCTGCACTGACAAACAAGGAGCCTCTCAAGAAGCCAGTAGGGATCAGCACTCCAGCAGCACTGGTTAATAAAGATGCTGGGAAGAAGTTGTTGGGAATAAATAGTCCTGCAGGTGTGCTGAACAAGGATTCTGGGAGGAAGATGCCAGGGCCTGGGAACAGCACAGTTCTGGTGAACAAAGACTCTGGAAGGAAGACCCCAGGGATTGGCAGCCCGATGGGAGCGGTCAGCAAGGACCCTGGCAGGAAGGTGCCAGGAATCAGCAATCCTGTGGGATTGGTCAGCAAGGACTGTGGGAAGAAGCCAGCAGGGATTGGAGCTCCAGCTGGTTTGGCTACCAAGGACTCTGGAACTCTGAAATCAGATTCCCTCGTGCCCTCCTCAGAGCCCTTTAAGCTTCCTTGCAATTCCAACCTCAGTAGCCTTGAAAGCCATGAGCCTGCGGATTTACTGAAGGAAAACACTACCAGCAAAACCTTTGAGAAGCACATTATGAGACAGAGCAAAGAAAGTATCTTGGACAAGTTTTCAATTCGGAAAGAAATCGCTGATGTAGGCAAAGAGATGTTCAGTGAAGGAATGTGTGTTCCACAGGATGCCTACTCATCCAGTGAGAAAGGGATTTATGAAACATCAAAGCACGAGAAGCAGCCTCCTGTTTATTGCACTTCACCAGACTTCAGGACAGGAGGTGCCTCGGAGGTGTCGACAGCCAAGTCCCCGTTCAGTGCAGTGGGAGAGGGGAATCTCCCATCTCCTTCCCCCACGGTGTCTGTCCCCACCCTGAGCAGGAGCCTCCCCACAGCCTCCTCCCAGCTGGCATCCAACTCCTTGCACTTAAGTTCCACGGCAGAGCTCTTGGAAGGCATTTCAGATCCAGTGGGCAAAGCAGCCTTTTCCTCGGACAGCACCCTCCTGAGTCTGAACAGGACACTGAGCCACAGCCTGGGCACCGATTTTAAAGGTGCTGACAAAGACTTGAGTGACTCAAAAGCATCTTACGTGGAAACTTCAAGAACAAGTCCTCCCACGGGGAAAAAGCCCATTTTGGCAGCTGAGACAAGCATCCACGCTACTGTCACCCCTTCAGTAGTGAGTTTCACCAGCTTGTTTGGTAGCAAGCAGTTCCTCAAGATCGGGGCAATAGCTGCATCTGAGAAATCCTGCCAAGGAGCAAAAAACCTGAGCAGCACTCAGCAATCCAAACCTTTAAAGAAAAGAAAAGGAAGGAAGCCACGATGGACTAAAGTGGTGTCAAGAAGCGCGTGCCGACCTCCAAAGGGTCTGGAATTAGAAAGGTCAGAGCTTTTTAAAAACATTTCATACAGTGCACTATCGAGCAGTAATTTGGAGCAGGCCAAATTCCTGAAAAACATCGGCTCCTCCTCATTTGTGGAGCACGAATTTGTCAAACATCAGTTGCCAAAGCTGAATGAAGCTAATGGGCAGTCTCTGGCACTGCTGGCTGAGACTGACAAACCAACTCAGAAGTTCTACAGTGCTCACAAACAACCCTCCAGCTTGTGTATGTCGGATGATTTCTTACCTGACATTTACAAACCCAAGAGAGGGAGACCTAAATCCAAGGAAATGCCAGAACTTGAAGGTCCCCCCAAAAGAACTCTTAAGATCCCAGCATCAAAAGTCTTCTCAGTGCAGTCAAAAGAAGAGCAAGAACCTCCGATTTTGCAGCCTGAAGTGGAAATTCCCTCTCTAAAACAAAGCTTATCAGGACAAGCTTTTCCTAAAAAGAGAGGGAGACCTAAAAGGCAGATGAGGTCATCAATAAAAATGAAACCACCTATTCTGTCTGTGGCACCTTTTGTTGGAACAGAGAACTCAAGCAAGATGGGGCCTGAAAGTGAACAGCATCACCCCGGGGAGTTCTTTGAGAGGAAGGACCAGCTCCGAGGGCCAGAAGAAGTCCAAAGCCCCAGTATTTGTAGCATGAGTGATTTGGAAGTAGACTCAGACAGAAAAGTTGCCAAGAGAAATAACGGGCAGTTGATGAAAACAATTATTCGAAAAATAAATAAAATGAAAACTCTGAAGCGAAAGAAACTTCTGAATCAGATTCTGTCCAGTACAGTGGAACCAAATACCAAAGGGAAGATGCAATCCAAGCTCCACAACACCGTGTCAACTCTTGCTGCCACATTCGGTTCAAAACTGGGCCAGCAAATCAATGTCAGCAAGAAAGGAACAATTTACATAGGAAAAAGGAGAGGGAGGAAACCCAAAGCTGTCCTGAACGGCATTTTAGCCAGCAGTGCCGCCGGTCTGACCGTCCTGGAGAAATCAGCCCAGCAAGCTCCTGGTACATCCCTAGGACAAGTCCTCCCTCACCTGCTGCCCTCGGGGGCGAATCCCTCGGAGATCCTCCCGTCCCCGGTGTGCTCGCAGTCCTCGGCCGTGAGCGGGGGCCAGAGCCCCGTGAGCAGCGACGCCGGCTTCATCGAGCCCAGCTCGGTGCCCTACCTGCACCTGCACTCCCGCCAGGGCAGCGTGGTGCAGACGCTGGCCATGAAGAAAGCGGCCAAGGGCAGGAGGAGATTGTCCCCACCCACCCTGCTGCCCAACTCCCCGTCCCACCTGAGCGAGCTGACCTCGCTCAAGGAGGCCACCCCGTCCCCCGTGAGCGAGTCCCACAGCGATGAGACCATCCCCAGCGACAGCGGGATAGGCACGGACAACAACAGCACCTCGGACCGAGCCGAGAAGTTCTGCGGGCAGAAGAAGAAGAGGCACTCGTTCGACCACGTGTCCCTCATCCCGCCCGAGACCTCCACCGTGCTCAGCAACCTGAAGGAGAAGCACAAGCACAAGTGCAAGCGCCGCAGCCACGATTACCTCAGCTACGACAAGATGAAGAGGCAGAAGCGAAAAAGGAAAAAGAAGTACCCCCAACTCCGGGGGAGGCAGGACCCCGACTTCCTCGCTGAGCTAGAGGAGTTAATAAGTCGGTTAAGTGAAATTAGGATAACCCACAGAAGTCACCATTTTATACCCCGAGATTTGCTGCCTACCATTTTTAGGATAAATTTCAATAGTTTCTACACCCACCCCACTTTTCCTTTAGATCCTTTGCACTACATTAGAAAACCTGATTTAAAGAAAAAGAGAGGCAGGCCTCCAAAAATGCGGGAAGCTATGGCAGAAATGCCTTTCATGCATAGCCTCAGCTTTCCCCTGTCCAGCACCGGGTTCTACCCCTCCTATGGCATGCCTTACTCCCCTTCTCCCCTGGCAGCTGCTCCCATAGGATTAGGTTATTATGGAAGGTACCCTCCAACTCTTTACCCCCCTCCACCCTCTCCTTCTTTCACCACCCCACTCCCCCCACCTTCCTACATGCATACAGGCCACCTGCTTCTCAACCCCACCAAATACCACAAGAAGAAGCATAAACTCTTGCGCCAGGAGGCTTTCCTGACCACGAGCAGGACCCCTCTGCTGTCCATGAGCACGTACCCCAGCGTGCCCCCCGAGATGGCCTACGGCTGGATGCTGGAGCACAAGCACAGGCACCGCCACAAGCACCGGGAGCACCGCTCCTCCGAGCAGCCGCAGGTCTCCATGGACTCCCTGGCGGCCAACAGCTCCTCCAGAACGGTCCTGGAGTCCTTGAAACGCTACAGGTTTGGGAAGGAGGCTGTTGGCGAGAGGTACAAACACAAGGAGAAACACAGATGCCACATGTCTTGTCCTCACCTGTCACCTTCCAAGGGTTTGCTGAGCAGAGATGAGCAGTGGGTCAGGAGAGAGCCTTCCGAGTCCAATTCCTTGGCGCTGGGCTTGCAGACGCCTCTGCAGATAGACTGCTCCGAAAATTCCCCAGCTCTGTCCCTGGGGGGGTTCACTCCCAGCTCAGAGCCAGGCAGCAGCGATGAACACACAAACCTTTTCACAAGTGCAATAGGCAGCTGCAGAGTCACCAGCTCTGGCAGCACCAACGGGAGGAAAAAGTTACCCGAGAGCCCCGGGCTGTTCAGCGGGCAGGACGCGTCCCTGGGCCGGCCCCTCCGCAAGGAGCCCGTGCCCTCCCTGGAGAAGGCCCTGCAGCCACTCTCAGGTAAGGGAGCTGGGGCTGGGGCTGCTTTTTCCATCAATTTTGCTGGGTCCTGTTGTACCAAACACGCTGGAGCAGGAGGCAGGATTGGGATTGGTGCTGGGCTCCAGCCCTGCTCACAGCGAGGGCTCTGTCCCTGCAGGGTCAGCACAGACTGACCCAGAGTCCTTCCTCCCAACAGACTCCTCTTGCTTCCTTACTGGCATCTTTAGCATTCTCATGCTAAAGTCTCTGCTTTTTCCATACAATTTTAATCTTCCAGAGAAATGAGGGAAAATTTCTCATGATTTTTGGTATTTTCAAAGCCGTGTTTCTGTTTGGTTGAAGTTTGGTTGGTTTGGTTCAGGCCAGCTGTTCCTGCCACTGTTGTGAGTAATGTTTTCATTTAAGAAAATGCTTCCTATTCCTTTGTAACTCCATTTTGGTTATTTGACAATCTCTGCTACAACAGAGCTTTCAATCCTTGCCTCGAGGCCTCTTGCAACACCTCAGAAGGGCTGGGGTTGATGCTGGGGAAGCCTGAGACCAAACCTAGAAATTTTGGATTTATTCATAGTGGGGAAATGCATCTGACAGCCTCGAGCAAAACTGGAACAGGAGGAGCAGGAACAGGAACTTGTCATTTGCATAATATTAAGGAAAAGAAAAGATAACCTGCAAAGGGCAAGTGTGGCTTGTGCTCCTGCCTGCTTCGAGTGTGTGAAGGAAACCTGAGCTGCTTCTCCCTCCCTTTCTTGCCCTCATTCTCCCTTGGAGTTTCAATCATTGTCCAAAGCCACTTGTGACTAAAATTTCACAGAGCAGGAACCAGCTGCCAGGGCTGAATAATCCCTCCTCACATTCCTGGCTCTCATCTTGTTCCTTCCTGTGGGATACTCCTGCTCTGATGCCTCCTGCCACTTTCTGCTCTGCACATCTGTGTTTGGGCAGGGGTTTTCTCTTGATTTGGGGGGTTTTATGTTTTCCTTCTTTATTTTAAGGGCAGTTGGAAGCAGCTGGATCTTTGACAAATTCATATTTGTTTGTGCTGGTACTGAAATTATTTGAGGTGGTTACTGGAACGTAGAGAAGACAGCAGAGCCATTGCTTCTCCTGCAGTGATGGAAGGAGAAATTCCAAGTGCTGGGTCACTCAGAGGGTTGAATTTGGCTCTGAGGAGTGAATTGGTTGTGGGAATCTGTGCAGCCCTGGGAAGTTTGAGATGTTTTATGTGACTGATCTGACCTGGGTTTGTGTGAGGAGTAACCCAAGGTGGAGGAAGAGCAGAGATGCTTTTTGGTGAAGGCTCTGCCTGCTCTGCCCCAGGTTTGAGTGATTCCTCAGGCACTGGGTGTCACTTCCAGGCAGTGCATTCCCACCTGGAACGTGGCTGTTTTGTGAGGCTGGAGTTTGGCTCAGTGTCCTGCTCATTCCCAAGGAGCTCCCAGTGCCCTGCACCACTTGGAAAACTTAAACCACATCTGGTTAAAAAGGTCTTGGGAAGAGAAATGCAGATTTGGGGGTTTAGATCAGTGTCAGTCTGTGTGTTGTCTTTGTGGTGTTTTGGTTTTAGCTGTGGTATGGAATGATGATTCTGAATCCATGATCACAGAAGATTAAAGGAAAGGCACAGATGGAGGGAAAATCTTTGGTGCATCAAAGATTGTTGATTTATAAAAGCAGATACAGTTAATGTGCATTGTGGAGAGGTGCTGGATCAGACTTTGAACAGGCAGTCAGGGATCAGCATCAGGGAACCCATCCAGAATGGATTTTGGGATCCACAGGGAATGTTTGGGGTGCTTTATTTCAGAGTATTCCATGTGGAAAATCCGCCTCACCTCCACAGCATTTTGAACATAAACCTGGCCTAACTGGCTGAACAAATTCTTTTTATGATCTTGGCTGATGCCAGATGTTTTCAGAGCTTTGCCCATGAGTTTGTTTGGTTGTTTCTGCAGACAGGGCTCCCGAGGAGGCCGGAGTTTCCCGGGAGGTGAAGTTCAGGTGGAAGTTCCCTCGCTGGGGCTGTTGTGTGACCTTGGCAGAGCCACAGTGGTGCAGGTCACGGGGCTCTGGTGTTTTGTCTGGGGGAGTTTTGTAGGACACTGCTGCCTGTTCCTGTAGGACACTGCTGCCTGTTCCTGTAGGGCACTGCTGCCTGTTCCTGTAGGACACTGCTGCCTGTTCATCCTGAGCTCCCAGGTTCCTGAACTTCTGCAGCTTCACATCAGGAGTTATTTTGGCCAGCTAATGCCGTATCACAGCCCAGCCTCGGTGTGCCTTGCTTTGTGCTCTGATGTGCAGTTTACAATTCTTATGGCCTCGGTGTGTTCCCCCTGCAGTCCTGGGGAGGAGGACAGGACCAGCCGTGCGGTGGGGATGGGGCAGCCGAGCACTCTGTGCCGCTGCCGTTCCCTCTGCAAACACCGGGGGCTGGTGCGAGGCTGGTCCCGCTCCGGCCGTCCCGGGCTGGGCGAGGGGCGGGGGCCGTTGTGTGCCGG
>VXBR01010282.1:1549-12849 GCA_013400215.1 Cisticola juncidis | reverse complement strand
CACAGTGTCACACAGTGTCACAGTGTCACAGTGTCACACAGTGTCACACAGTGTCACAGTGTCACACAGTGTCACACGGTGTCACACGGTGTCACACAGTGTCACACAGTGTCACACAGTGTCACAGTGTCACACGGTGTCACACAGTGTCACACGGTGTCACACGGTGTCACACAGTGTCACACAGTGTCACAGTGTCACACAGTGTCACACGGTGTCACACAGTGTCACAGTGTCACAGTGTCACACGGTGTCACATGGTGTCACACAGTGTCACACAGTGTCACAGTGTCACACGGTGTCACACGGTGTCACACAGTGTCACACACGAAGTGCCAGCCCCCGGGACATGCCACCCCCCCTGCCAACAGCGCCGGCACCACCGGGCTGTCCCTGCAGCCTTCAAAACTCCCTCTTTTTTCCCCCTTATTATGAATTCCAGCCCATTTTCAACACTAACTCATGCTATTTAATTTGTATTTTCAATTCCAGCTCCCAGGGTACTGGTTTAGTGTAGACTTTATGAATTCAGTGCATCTTGGAGCTCCTCAGGAGGAAAATTCACCCTGGAATGCCAGAGCTGTCGTGGGTGTAACTCTGGGCAGCTCCCTGAACCCAGAGCAGGGGTGGGCAGAGATCAGAATAAAGTGAAACTCATGGCTTGAGATAAGAATTGAAATAAATAATAATTTATTACCCTCTGCTCTCCTGAGAGGTTGGAATCCTTGGAAAATTGCTGCTGCTCATTCCCTCCACCAGTGACAGGTATTACATCAGAGCTAAGAGTGCTCATGATTGAAAAAATTCCAAATTCTGAGGCAAGAGAGGATCTAAAAGGAGATTTTCCCAGAGATTTTGGTGCTTTGAGGGATTCTCCCATCATCACACACCTTGGAGTTTCCCTTGAGGCACTGAAGCCCCAGGTGAAGAATTTTGGGCCTTGATTTTGGGCAGAACTTCATTGTCCCGCTGTTACCTTTTGAAGGATTCTGTGAGGAAAAGAGCTCATACATTATGAACCATATTTTGAAGTGAAACAGAAAAAATCTGCTTTCTTGTATCCTAGATTTTGATATTTTCAGGATATGCAGATTGTCCTTTCGCAGTGCCATGTGCATTTTTGCTTATCTGGGGTTTTGTGCTGATGTGAATTTTTAATATCTCAGCATTTTCATAACTGCAATACCAGGTTTTTCTATGACATTTTCATGACTCCCACAGCCTTTGCTTTCAAGAGTAATTGGGATTCTCTATAAGTTGAAGTTTTAGGAAAATAAAGCAGTTTACTGTAAGAAAATATTTATGAATAAAAAGAGAACCAGAAATGGTTCTTTGCTTGTGTTCTCAGCAGAGCTGCCATTCCCAGCCCTGTCCCTTCACCCTGCAGCAGTCCTGGGATTCCTGTATTTTTTAAAATTGTTTTCAGCTCAGGGAATGGTAATTGTGCTTCCTGCTGACATCACCCAAGGATTTAGCAAGTCCCAGCTAGCCCTGTGTGCTCAGAACACAGAGGGAAAGGTGTTTTTTGCAGGTGCCTAAAATCCAGAGCTGGTCTGTGTGTAGATAATCATCATCCTCACTTGCTTAAGCCCCAGGGCTTTAACAATTTTCCATGATGGACTGGAGGAGAAATATTTGTGGTTTTTATTGTGACAGGATCTTGAAAAGGAAAAGCAACACGGCAAGGGACAAGTCTAAAGAATTTTAAACAAAATTTTAAAATTTTGAGTGAGTGAGCAGTTCTGCCACCAGGAGAAGGAGGGGAAGGAGATGCTTTCCCAAAATGAGGTGAAAGCCACTCAGTGTTCCCAGGGATCCCTCTGGGTTCCATCCAGTGCTTTTTCCCCTCCTTCCCAGTGCCCTGAAGGGTGGGACAGTGGCTGAGAGGGACAATGGGTGTGGCAGGGGACAGTGGCAGCACACGTGGGGACCAGCACAGGCTGGAGAGGCTCTCTGAGGAGCAGCACCAGGGTTGTGGAGATCATCACCAGGGGGATGAGGGACATTTTATTCCCTTTTTCTCCACCCTGGAGAGTGCCATGTCCAGCTCTGGGCTGTCCAGTGGTGACAGGAATGACCAGGGATGGAGCCTCTGTCACCCTGAGGGCCTGGGAGAGCTGGGATTCACCAGCCTGGAACAGAGGATGCACCAAGGGAGCTCTTTCCAGTGTGTTCATCTTCCAGGCAGGAGGGAATAAGAAAAAAGGAGCAAAAACTGGTCCTGGTGGTGCCCAGTGGCAGGAGACCCACTGGAGTTCAGGGAATTCTGTTTGTGCAGAAGGAAAAAGAGTTCACAGTGAGGTGAGGGAATGGCAGATCATGGAATCTGTGTCACTGGAGAGGTGGAAAACCCAGCAGATTTTGGTGGCCCTGAGCAAGGTGGTTGATCTTGATAATCTGCAGACTTCTTCTGAAAATCAAGGAGTTTGGATTCATTTGAGAGTAGGAATACATGGGGGGTTGTTTTGTTTTCTTTTTCCACAAGCAAGCTGATTTTTTGGGTTACTATTACATGGCTTTACTCATGAAATGTTTATTTTTGTGTGAAATCCCTGCTTGGTGTTTCCCTTCCGTGTTCATGGGAGCACTCAGGTGCTCCTGAACCACACCAGAGTAACCTCTCGTGCTGCCCTGGCACAGCCAGACTGAAATGATGATTTTTGTGCCTTTCCCTGCTCTGCCTTGCAGGCACTTTGCCCAGCCAGGACAAGCCCTCCCAGAGGCAGCTGGAGAGCACAAGCTGCAGCCCTTCCAGGAAGAGATCCACGTCAGAGAGCACTTCTTCTCCAGGCAAGTCCTGCTTGGGGGCTGGGTTTTGGGGTCCCTGTGAGCTCAGACCTGTGAGAACCTCAACTCCTGAGTTTTTCCACTGATATTTTGGGATACAAGGGCTGTGGGTTGGGTTGGGAGACTTCAACTGGTGCTCAGAGCTATGGCAGGGTAGGGTTTGGTTCCTCACCAGGTTAAGCTGAGCCTTGTGGAGGTCATTGCAGTTAATCAATAAATTAGAAGAATAAATTAATTCCTCCCTGGGGAAGAGCCTGACTCTGGCACTGCTCTGGAGGCAGAGGGTTCTTGCCCCTGGGCAGGTGCCAGGCTGTGCTGTGGGGTTTTCTCCCTCACATGTGAGAATCCTGCCAAGGTGGTGGAGGGTGACATGTGGCTGTCCCAGCCATCAGCACTGGCACAGCTGTGAATGCCCCAGACAGGGCAGAAATGCTCATGGAAGAAAGAGAATGGAAGTCCTGAAAGGCCTGAGAGCTCTGGTGGCATCTCAGTAAGGCCATGATGTAAAAACAAATTCAATTTATAAGAACAAATCTTGGATGCAGGATCCTGGTGGAGTGGAGTGGATGTTGCAACAGGACAAGGGAGCCAAGGGCTGACATTCCCTGCAGGTCACTGCCTGAGGCTCGAGAGGAGGGGAAAGGTTTTCCCTCCTGACAGGGCAGGGGAGCTCTAGGGTCATCTGAGGGATGAGGGAGCTGGGAAAGGGGCTCATCCTGGAGAAAAGGGGGATCAGCCCTTTCCCAGCTCCCTCAGGAATTCTCCATTCCCTTTCCCAGCTCCCTCAGGAATTCTCCATTCCCTTTCCCAGCTCACTCAGGAATTCTCCATTCCCTTCCCAGCTCCCTCAGGAATTCTCCATTCCTTTCCCAGCTCACTCAGGAATTCTCCAGCTCTTCCCCAGCTCCCTCAGCTCCTCCAGCCCTTTTCCAGTTCCCTCAGGAATTCTCCAGCCCTTTCCCAGGAATTCTCCAGTCCTTTCCCAGCTCCCTCAGGAATTCTCCAGCCCTTGCCCAGGAATTCTCCAGTCCTTTCCCAGCTCACTCAGGAATTCTCCATTCCCTTCCCAGCTCCCTCAGGAATTCTCCATTCCTTTCCCAGCTCACTCAGGAATTCTCCAGCTCTTCCCCAGCTCCCTCAGCTCCTCCAGCCCTTTTCCAGTTCCCTCAGGAATTCTCCAGCCCTTTCCCAGGAATTCTCCAGTCCTTTCCCAGCTCCCTCAGGAATTCTCCAGCCCTTGCCCAGGAATTCTCCAGTCCTTTCCCAGCTCACTCAGGAATTCTCCAGCTCTTCCCCAGCTCCCTCAGCTCCTCCAGTCCTTTCCCAGCTCCCTCAGGAATTCTCCAGCCCTTTCCCAGCTGACAGGAGGGGACAGCCGGGGGGATTTGGGATCTGCTCCAGGGACAGGGACAGGAGGAGAGGGAACGGCCCCAGGCTGGGCCAGGGGAGGCTCAGGGGGGGCAGAGCAGGAATTTCCCCATGGAAAGGGAGCTCAGGGCTTGGCACTGCCCAGGGAGGTTTGGAGTGCCCACCCTGGAGGTGTCTGAGGAGCTCCTGGAGGTGGCACTCAGGTGGGCACTGGTCAGAGGTTGGACTCGGTGCTCTTGGAGGTTTTTTCCACCCTCAGGGATTCCATGGTGTCTCTCTGTGTTTGAGGTTTTTTTGTCAGCAGGTCAGACCTGTGCACACACAGTGTGTGTGTGACTCTGTGTGTTCCTGTCAGTCACATTTTACCCCTATGACATCAAATCTGTTGCCCAAATTGTCACAGGGAGGATCTGAAGTTGTTATTTCCTGCATGTGGTCACTCAGTGGTTATCCCAGGTAGCAGGAGAGGCTGGAGTGAGCTCTGAGCAACCTGCCCATGGCACAGGGGTCAGACAATTTGGTCTTTAAGGTCCCTTCCAACCCAAACCATTCTGTGATTCTGTAAAAATGTGAGCTCCCCTAGGATTGGACAGAAGAAAACCCAGCATTTTCCCATTTTGATGACCCATTTTGTAAGAAGCTAAATCCTTGGGTGATGTCAGCAGGAAGCACAATTACCATTCCCTGAGCTGAAAACAATTTTAAAAAAATACAGGAATCCCAGGACTGCTGCAGGGTGAAGGGACAGGGCTGGGAATGGCAGCTCTGCTGAGAACACAAGCAAAGAACCATTTCTGGTTCTCTTTTTATTCATGAATATTTTCTTACAGTAAACTGCTTTATTTTCCTAAAACTTCAACTTATAGAGAATCCCAATTACTCTTGAAAGCAAAGGCTGTGGGAGTCATGAAAATGTCATAGAAAAATCTGGTATTGCATTTATGAAAATGCTGAGATATTAAAAACTCACATCAGCACAAAACCCCAGATAAGTTGCAGAAACACTCCCATTATCAGAATTCATTCTTAGACACCCAAATTGACTGGAAATATGCTGTAAATCCCTGGGATTGGTACTTAGAACTGGTTGTGATTTCCATCAAGGAAGGATGTGACAGAAGTGCCATTTCCTCCCTGCTTTAACCAGATGTTTGCAACAGATGCTCCATTCAGCCTGTGCACAGAAAACCTTTTGCAGTGAGAAAAGGATCTTCCTTTTTCCTCTTCTCATTCACTTTTGTGCCCTCACTCACTTGAAAAGGGCAGTTCCAGTTGGGAATAGGAAGTGTTAAAGCTGAGGAGTGCTGTGTGCAGGAGCATTGCAATGACATGAATCACAAGTTTGTCACTTCAAAGCCACCCAAGGGGTGATGCAGCTGAGAAGATCAGTCAGTTCTGTATTTTCCATGGATCTGGAATGCCTGTGGCTCTCAGGGTGTTTGTCAGAGGAGCTGCAGCTCCAGGGTCACATCCTGCACTGTCCCAGCCCTTGGGATCATTTTCCAAACAGCAGCAGCAGCAGCAGCAGTTCCAGGGCACCCATGGGTGCTGGGTGAGGGTCACTGAGCAGGTGGGTTTGTCAGGAGCCCCAGCTTCATTCCCTCTAAAAGCCAGAAAACAACAAAGGGTAAAAAACAAAGGGTAATTATCTTTATTATTTTATCTGAAATGCAGAGCTCAAAGTGTAAATCCTTCCAGTTGTCTCTGAGTTTTGTGGTGTCCGTGTCACCTCAGACTTCTCTTGTCCTTTGTCACCAGGCAGGGAATTGTCCAGAGAAGGATTTTTAAAACACGTTTTGCTGACTCTTTCTCCTCCAAATTGTGTGATCTCTGAAGGACCTTTTAATTTGCATTTAGAAACTCCTGACTTTGGAATCTTAGTGAGAAATACTTTCTCCAGAGTAACACAATTGTACTACTGAGCACTGGAAAAATATTAGAAAATATTTAAACTAGAAAATACTTCAAGAATAGCTAGAAGGCTAGGAAAATATCAAAACTATTTGTGCTTTATCTCTGTCATCTAATAAATAATCTCCCTCCTGTCAAGTGCTAGAGCCCTTTATAAACACATTTTTCTGTCTTCTTGAACAGTTCCCTTGGGTTAAGCAGATCTGATCTCAGAAATTGGCCACAATTCCAGTACCATTTTGTCAATTCTAATGTGCAGTTGTGATGGATTTATGAGAAGGCAGCATCCATTTCATTCCAGAAAGAGCAGAATTTGTTCTGATGGAATTTTATCACTGAGGAGCAGCAGGGAAGCTCTTAGTTTGGAACAAATCCCTTTTTAATGCAGCATAATCTACATGGCTGACCTGGAAATTTGCTTTTTCAAACAGCAATCTTCAGCTCTAAAGCATCTAACAGTTTTAAAAGTCAGATTTAAATTTACTTTCTGTGTAAATTGGCCTTTCTCTTTTGTCCAGATACTTTGATTTACCTTTATCCAATCAGTTCTGTCTCATCAGCCGTGTCTATTTGATACAAAAACTGCAAGAGCAATGAAAATAATTGTTTCACTACTTCCAAACTATTAAAAAAAAAGAAAAAGGAGTTTAAAAATATTTCAAATATTGCTCCATTTTTAATTTTTTATTAGGATTGAGTTTTTATGTGCACAGAGGGTTTTGTATTTTTATTACTGAATAGAAAGAAACTTGAGGACTGTGTGAACCCTCATTGCTTTTTGCTGTTAGAAATGGGGAATTATGTGGGAATAAAGAGAAAATAACTGTATTTAAAAGTGATTCTATAAAATGTGACTGATTTATGTCACTGGGTCCCTCTCCCTATTACAGAATCTTGTCAAGGAAAGTTCTGGGCAGTCCCAGGACACAAATTCTGTGTCAGAGTTTTAGCTCCATGGTTTTGGTCCCATCCCCACTCTGATGCCTTCTTGGGGCTACCCAAAAACAGAGGCCAGACAAAATAAAAATAATAATATAATAAATTAAAAATTGGTTATATTTGTTCTATATAAATAAAAATAAAAGCACAATAAAAAGTGGTTATATTTGTTAGATATAAATAAAAATGCCAATATAGAATATAAAATGCTAATATAAAATGCCAATATCAAATATAAAATGCCAATATATATATCTATAAAATGCCAATATATATATATAAAATGCCAATATAAAATGCCAATATATATATATCTACAAAATGCCAATATATATATATACAAAATGCCAATATATATATGTATAAAATGCCACTATAAAATATAAAATGCCAATTTGAAATTCTGTGTTGTTGCAGGTGCAGCGGGGCTGCGCCGCCCGGCGCCCGAGGACGCCCTGGACTCGCTGCTGCTGCAGCGCTCGGCGCAGGACGGGCCCGACAAGGCCCTGGATGCCACCATGGCCACCGTGGCTGTCCCTGCATCGGGCAGCCCTGCCCGTGGGCACTCCCGGGACAGAGCCCTGGGCAAGCAGGATGGGCTGGCAGCCCCTCCATCGGGCAGCCCTGCCCGCAGCCACTCCCGGGACAGAGCCCTGGGCAAGCAGGACAGCCTGGCAGCCCCTCCATCGGGCAGCCCTGCCCGTGGGCACTCCCGGGACAGAGCCCTGGGCAAGCAGGACAGCCTGGCAGCCCCTCCATCGGGCAGCCCTGCCCGTGGGCACTCCCGGGACAGAGCCCTGGGCAAGCAGGACAGCCTGGCAGCCCCTCCATCGGGCAGCCCTGCCCGTGGGCACTCCCGGGACAGAGCCCTGGGCAAGCAGGACAGCCTGGCAGCCCCGGTTGTCCCCGGTGGTGACAGCGTCTCCCTGCTGCAGGAGCTGCCTGGCACCTTCTCCCCCAGGCACCTCAAGAGGAGCGTGGTGGAGGCCATGCAGCGCCAAGCGAGGAAAATGTGCAATTACAACAAAATCCTGGCCACAAAAAAAAATCTGGACCACGTCAACAAAATCCTGAAAGCCAAAAAGCTGCAGAGGCAGGCGAGGACCGGGAACAACTTCGTGAAGCGGCGGCCGGGGCGGCCGCGCAAGTACCCGCTGCAGGCTGTGGTGTCCATGCAGGCGTTGCAGGCAGCAAGGCTGGTGAGCCAGGAGCTGCAGGACGGGCAGCAGTGCAGCAGCCCCATGCACCTGGGCCCAGACACCATCACTGACGTGATCGAGGCCGTGGTGCAGAGCGTCAGCCTCAACCCCGAGCACCGCAAGGGATGGAAGAGGAAGAGGTGGCTGCCCGAGGAGCAGGCAAGGAAGAGACACAAGGCTTTGCCTGAGGATGAGCAGGAGAGCAATAAGAGGTGATTTGATTGCAATTTTGTGCATCAGTTGGTTTTAGGATGTTTTAGTCATTGAGGGAATCTTCCTCTTGATTTTATTCATTGTAGAGGGAACCCATTGAAATCTTGTGCATCAGTTGGTTTTAGGATGTTTCAGTCCTTGAAATTTTGTGCATCACTTGGTTTTAGGATGTTTCAGTCCTTGAAATTTTGTGCATCAGTTGGTTTTAGGATGTTTCAGTCCTTGAAATTTTGTGCATCACTTGGTTTTAGGATGTTTCAGTCCTTGAAATTTTGTGCATCAGTTGGTTTTAGGATGTTTCAGTCCTTGAAATTTTGTGCATCACTTGGTTTTAGGATGTTTCAGTCCTTGAAATTTTGTGCCTCAGTTGGTTTTAGGATGTTTTAGTCATTGAAATTTTGCTTGAAATTTTGTGCCTCAGTTGGTTTTAGGATGTTTCAGTCATTGAAATTTTGTGCATCAGTTGGTTTTAGGATATTTCAGTCATTGAGGGAATCTTCCTCTTGATTTTATTCAGTGTAGAGGGAACCAAGGTGTCATCCTCAAGTGTTGAGGTTCTGAACACAGCCCAGGAATGGAATCTCAGGTGATTTAAAACTGTTGGTTCTGTACTTGCTGTGTTGGTGGAGGATACATTTAAGGAGTTGGTAACAGGGTTACTGATGAGGTCCCACAGATTGTTCCTTCATCTGGTGTGGAATTAGGAGCCCTGGAGAGTTGCAAAGGGATCTACTCATGTAGATCACAAACAAATCCTTACAGGATATAAAGTGAGGTCAGGGGATACACAGCAAATAAAAGAATACAGCTAAAGAGGCAAGGGGGAGTTCAGGAGTCAGTCACTGGTAAAGGCACACACCAAAATCTCTCTCTGCTCTCATCTCCTCTCACTTGTCCCCAAAATCATCAATAAACACATCAAACTGTGTCAGGAGTTCTCCTTTCCAGCAATGGGGGCTGTGGGGGTGCTGCTGGCTCCACATGGTCAGGGTCAGGGTTAGGGTTAATCCTAATGCTCTGTGGCTCTCCTGAAGGCTAAAGAAAGGTTTTTTGGTTTTGTTTGTTTTTTGTTTGTTTTACATTTGTTGATTTTACAGTGCAAAGCTGAGAGCAAGAGCTGCCTTCTGAATTACTCAGCTGGGGCTCCAAGGGATAAACATCAGCAGTACAAACAGCATTCTTTTTGTAATAATAATATCACCAAAAAAACCCACTTTTCTTATGATTATGATTAACCCCCAGTTGATCATGATTGTTGAGTTGCATTTTTTAAGTGGTTGAGACACACAGAAATTCAGAAATGTGGACTTTTTCTGCTGACCAGATTCAAGAGAATAATAATGAATAATAATGAAATACTGTGAGATGATCTTAATGGGAAGGTGATTTTTTAAATCTCTATTTTTCTTCCAGTTTCTCTGAGACAGTAGCTGAACCTCCCAGTCCACATGAGGCCCTTGGGAAACCACCTGAATCTGAAGCCCCTGAGCAGCCTTTGCCTCCTCTGACCCAGCGTGAGAAGAAAGCCCCTCGACCCCCAAAGAAGAAGTACCAGAAGGCTGGGCTCTACTCTGATGTGTACAAAACAACAGAGTAAGTAAAACAGAGCAAAACTGCTCTCTGGTAATCCAGGGGAAACTCTCCTTTCACCTAGAACCTGCCACTAATAAAATCATCAAGTTAAATGTGGAAAATTAATGCATGAGAATTGTCGTGAGAACGTGACCCAGTGAGGATGTAAAATGTAACTCCAATCAGAAAGCAGACTGAAAATGTTTCTGATTATCAGCTTTGAGGAAGGTAAGAGATGAATTCAAGAGTCTTAATAATGTTCCTGGCAGTCCAGGTGCTGGGGGAGCTGGGTGTGTGCAGGTTCTGGGCAGAGCTGAGCACAGAAGGGGTCACCAGGGTCCTGTTTTCATTGGCTGAGTGGTGACAACTGGTGACAAACTCACTCATTTCTGTGTGAAAGAATTTCAGATATGCACCCAGCTCATTTCACAGTTCAGTGAAGTTTAGGGTGAAAAATTCCAGCATTTCTTTATTTTTCTCACTGGTTTGTTTGCAACCTGATATCCACTAAAAGTGGACACCTCCCTCTTTCCCTCCCCTTTGCAATCACAAATGTTTTCTAAGGCCATCTGAACAAATGAGTTGAATTAAGGAATTTGTGCTTCTGTTCCAATATGATCTGACAGATTGAAAAGAGAGAAAATTTGGCACCTTCTCATTGTGTCATAGTCACTTTAAAATATTAGAGAGGTTTGGGAAATTGCCAGTACAGTTTATCAGCTGCTCCTGCTCTAATTTCTCTTTGTAGCAGAGTGAAGGAATCAGTGAAAGGGTCAAAAGTCTAAAGGAGAAACAAAGATCTCAGTCTGACCAAAGTGAGGCCACTTGAGTTTTATTTTTTTCAAGAGATGTGCTAAAACTTTCCCATTTGGATGGTCTGTACACAACCTGCAACATTCAAATCTTGCTGTTCCATCTGCTGCCTTAGGAGAGGAGCTGAGAGATCTTCTCCTTTACTTTACTGTAAATATTTGGAACTTTGAGTGTTCCTAAGTTGGAAGGGACCCACAAGGATCATGGAGTCCTGGACACCTGTCATGGGTTGGCACTGGACAAAATGCCAATGCACCCATGAGTGTATATTTTACCTTATGAACTACTGTGAGAGGTGGTTAAGAACAGAGCAGAGCAGGCTTAATACTTGAGAGACAAAAGACAATTTATTAAACTACATGACAATCAACAATAGAAAAAAAAAGAAATACTCAACCACTTAAAAGCAGAAAAGAAAACCTCCCTGAACACTGCTTCTCCTGCCCCCAATTTCCATTCCATCCATGCTCACGCAGTTGACCCCAGCACATTACCCTC
>VXBR01010281.1:58723-113201 GCA_013400215.1 Cisticola juncidis | reverse complement strand
CCAGTGCAGATTTGGGGTTTGCACCCCTCATTCTGTGCAGATTTGGGGTTTGCAGCCCCTGCACCCCTCATCTTTCCTCAGCAAGCAGGAGAACTCTGGCTCTGTTCTCAGCAGGAAGCTTTGGCCTGGCTGAGCTTTGTGTCCCTTCAGAGCTGCACAGAATGTTTTATTATCTATAAACTCTAATTTCTAACACCAAAAGCAAATTCAAGAATAATTTTGGAGGGATTCAAGGATAATTTTGGAGAATAATTATCTCAAACCAAGATAATCATTCCCCTCACAGATAATGACACTTAGGAAAGTGTTTTCTGCACTTTTGTTTTGGTGTCTGTGATGCTGCAGCTCCTGGGAATGCTCAGAGCATCTCCCAAGGGAGCTCAGGAAGGAGATGATATCCTTTTATCCTTCTGATAAAAAAGGGGCTGAAGCATCCAAGCACCAACTCCAGGGTCTCTGGCAAAACCCATTTATTTAAACACTAGTGCTAAATCCAACTGAAAAAAAAATTGTTTTAGCAACTCTCAGAGAGATAAAACACTGGGGTTTGTTCAACCCAAAGTGAAATATCCCATTGTGTTTTCCAAGTGGAAAATGGAAATGTGGAGTTCATGAACCCCGAGCTCATGAACAGAAAATAGGATTTAAGTGGAGAGGTTTTGTTGCATTTTAAGAACGGATTCCCTTTTATCTGGATTTCACAGCCACCCTGTAATGTGTGGTTATTTTTAACATTTAATTATTATCTTTCCATGGGCTGCTTTCATTCATTATTTACTGCAGCTAAATTTTAAGGATTTCCATGAAGTGCAGCAGTGATTTCAAAGGTTATGGGAACAAAATCTTGAATCATTAAGGAACACCCTAAGATTAGAATCTGACTAAAAATACACTTCCCTTTCTTGAACAAACCACACAGTGGCTGTGGCTTTTATTTATACCAATATTAGTCATTGATTCATTAATATGAATTTTATTTGATTCTCCAGGAATTGCAGGCTTTTCTTCCCAGCCACAGGCAGGAGTTTTCTGTTGCTGTGTTAATCCAAGGAAAAGCAGTGGAGCTGGTCCCAGCTGTGGTATCTGCGACATTTCCAGCCTGGAGGATTTGGGGATGGAGCAGAACCTTCAAAGAGTTTCAAATATTCCTGAAAATAGGGATGGGGAACAAAGCAGTGAATTAGCAGCAGGTCAGGAGTGATTTACAGGGCAATTCCCTTAATGGCTTCAGGAGGGTTTTATGCAGCCAGCAGTGAGCAGGGTTCAGTTTGGTTTATGTTTTTTGTGGGTTCTTTTTTTGTGGAGTAAATATTTGTTATTACAAATCCTCTTTTTGATCAGTTCAGACAAGTCCTGCCCTGCTTGTGCTGTAGCTGGGCTGTGCCTGCCCAAATCTGGGGAGAATTCACTGCACCAAACGAGGGAGGAAGCAGAGAAATTAATTTTTGTCCCGCTGATGTTTCTCCATCTCCTCTAAACCCCTCCTGTTGCTGCATCTCCTCCTGGGGTTTGTTTTATGGGGTGCCCTAAATCAGCTCCCAGGCTGTCCCCGTGCCCAGGGAGCACCAGGAGAGCAGGAGCTGCCACAAATCCCCAGCTCAGGGGCTGTGGGGACTCGGAGAGAGCTGGGGTTGGATAAACCCAGCTGGACAAGCAGCTGGCACCTCTGGAATTCCCAGCGCTGTCCCCACGCTGCTCCCGGGCTTGTCCCCATTCCCACAGCAGCCCTGTGCCCTGCTCTGGCTCCTGAGCGGTGTTTTTGGGATGCAGGGTTTGGGATGCAGGGTTTGGGATGAGAGGATTTGGGATGCAGGGTTTGGGATGACAGGGTTTGGGATGCAGGGTTTGGGATGACAGGATTTGGGATGACAGGGTTTGGGATGACAGGGTTTGGGATGACAGGGTTTGGGATGACAGGGTTTGGGATGACAGGGTTTGGGATGCAGGATTTGGGATGACAGGATTGGGATGCAGGGTTTGGGATGCAGGGTTTGGGATGCAGGGTTTGGGATGACAGGATTGGGATGCAGGGTTTGGGATGCAGGATTTGGGATGACAGGATTTGGGATGACAGGGATTGGGGTGACAGGGTTTGGGATGCAGGATTTTGGATGCAGGATTTGGGATGCAGGATTTGGGATGCAGGATTTTGGATGCAGGATTTGGGATGCAGGATTTTGGATGCAGGATTTGGAATGCTTCCCACTGCTCTGGAGATGGAATTGAGCTCACAGGCACTGCCTTTTCCTGACTGGGTTTTTACCACTTCATAAATAGCCTGATTTGCCTTTTTTAAACAAAATTTTGGATTGTTTTTCCTGTGGGAAGAGGACTGGCTGTGCAGGCAGTGCCTCTGCAGCTCCTGCTCTGGAGCTGTGGGTGCCTCTCAGGGTTGCTTTTCCCTGAGATTCTCCTCAGGGTTGCTGTTCCCCAAGGCAATCAGGTTTGTCGTCTTCTCTTTGCCCTGAGTGTTTCACACCAGAGCCAGAGCAGACAGGCTGAGTCCCCAGTGCAGTTTCCAAGGTTGTTTATTCTTCATTATCTCAGTTCTGTCTCAGCTCTGCCAGGCCTCCCTGGCAGGGGCATTATCTCAGTTCTGTCTCAGCTCTGCCAGGCCTCCCTGGCAGGGGCATTATCTCAGTTCTGTCTCAGCTCTGCAGGGCATCCCCAGCAGAGCAGGACTGGGCGGCTCAGAGAGCCCCACACCTCATGTACAGCACCCCTGACCCAACCCTGTCCAAAATGCACTTTTTATTGACAGAATTGTACCAATGCCCACTGCCTATGCTAACATGGCATTTCTACTCTAAACCAATCTCTAAAATCCAACTCAGCCAAAGATGGGGGACGAGAGCAAGAACAAGGAGCACAGGGGCCACTCCCCAATTCCTCCAGCTTGTCTCTTCAACCCCATAGACTAAAATCCTAGAGGAGGTTTGGCGCTCCCCTCCGTGCCTGGTGCCAGCGTTAAGGATGGAGCTCATTTCCCAGCTCATTTGCAGGTGCTGGGAGATTCCAGGCTGGAATGGCAGTGCCTGGATTGAGCAGGGCTATGTGTGCTCTGCCTGCTTCCTGCAGTTCTCAGGGGGGCACTTCCCTGGCAGCTCCTCTCACTTAGCCCTGAGTGATGGCAGTGGAGCAGCTCAGAGATGGTTTAGAAGCTGATTTATGTTCCTGGTGTCACACAAGGGCCAAACCCTCCTGCAGGGACACAGCTCGTGTCAGAGCCGGGCTGAGGAGCAGCCCTGAACCCCAACCTTCCCCCTCACCACACCCAGCCTGACTGGGGGGATTTGCTCTCCCTCTTGGCTGGGATGGGCTCAGCACAGGCTGCTGTCAGGTTTTCATCTTCTTTTCTCCTGTTAGAACTGGGATTAAGGCACGGGAGTCACAGTGTTGTGTTTAGATTCAGTGTTTATTAATTCTTATCTATAAGATAATTCTTGTCTACAGCCTCCTGAGTCATGGGCTTTAACTAGCAAGGTAGAAAATAGAGGACCTCTAACTCTTTCCAAGGACTTTCAAGCACTAATTACCCAATAATGAGGTGACACCTCTATTATTTACACTTTTGACCCAATAATGACCACCCAAGGTCCACAATGCAGCCCTGTTTCACCCAATTAGAAAAAACCACCCAAAACCATGAAGAAGAAGGGGAAGAAGAAGGGGTTAGACAATGCCTTAAATCCTCCATATTGCCCTATATAAATACTATATACTAAAACCTTAAATACTAAATACTAAAACCTTTAAATTCTAAGTTTTCACCCTGTGAGATCACACAATTCTATTCAAACTACACACCCACAGCCCCAGTGCCATCACTCAATTTTGGGAGCCTGTTCCACGGCCTCCGGTTAAATGTAGTGCTTGAGGGTCAGTGCCTTTTAGCACAGAACCTGAAATTCTCAGCCTCCAGGGTTCCAATGCTGTCCCCTGGGAGCTGCCTGGTGATTTTCTCGGTGTTTTGCTCTGGGAGTCGCTGCAGGGACACTGAGGCTTCGTGTCCCAGCCCTGCTGGTCCCTGTCCCATGGCAGGGGGCACAGGATGGAGCAGGGGGTGGTTGTGCTGCTCCCTCTGCCCTTGGGTTGTAGATAAACCAGAAATTTCAGCACAAAGATTTTTCTAATTAATCATTAAGGCTGATGATCCCCTCAGTGCTGCCAAAGCACAGACAGAGGCCGGGCCCCACCCCAGGGCTTTCATTTTGGAGTGAGGAATATTCCCCAAGAATTGAGGTGTTTGTGGCAGGATTCAGGCACAGAAAATCCCTGAGCTTTCCCTGGGCCTGGGTTTGAAGGGATTTGTACCCAGCTGGGTTTAGCAGAGCTAAAACCTGGAGAGGGGCAGAGCTCCCAGGACATCCCGGGGTGCCCATCCCAGGCAGCTCCACCTCTGCTTTGCTGTGCACAGATTTTGCTTTTTTCCCATTTCCCAGGGGAAATGCTTGGACAGAACAGCAGGGCTGGGCAGTCAGAGGCTCTGCACCTTCCTCCTTCCTTCTCAAACCAGGGAAAGCTGCTGATGAGGGAGAATATTTTAGTTTTTTTATAATTTTGAACCAAAGAAAGTGGTGAGTGCCCACTGTGATAGGGCTGTTTGTGCCAGCTTGGAGGGGGCTCTCCCTCAGGAGGAGCCTTTCCTCCCTTGAGTGTGGGATTTGGGGTGAGCAGGGCTCTAAGCCAGATCTCCAGGACCTTCTGGTATTATTTACATTTACAACTGTGATTTTTATCACTTGTTCACCTGCTGTGGTCCAAATGGAGGACTCAGCTGCTGGAAAATGAGTCCAGGACTTGGCAAGAGGGTGTAGATATTTAATTTTGGTGATCAGCCCTGATTTGGGGATTAAATGAGGTTTCTCCACATCTGCCTGGGTGCTCTCATGAGGGTTTTTAGTGCATTTTTACCTCTTTAGCAGCTCCAGGCAGCAGCACCTCGGTAAAGGAGCGATTCCCCAGCAGAGCCCAGGGACAAAAACCCTCCTGACAGCTCCCACTGTGCCACATGAGCATGGCTGGATGTCACCTCCCCAGGGTCTGAGCACAGTGACAGAGCCAGACAGTCCCAATCAGCACCAGAACATGCAAAAGCTGCTTTTTTTCACTGCTGGGAGCCCAGAAAATGCATAAGGAAGTTGTGTTTGCCTCCCTTGTGGGCTCTGCTCCCTCCAGCTGCACAGCTCAGGCTGAGGTGTGGGGAATGGAGATGTCAGAGCAGGCTGGGAGGAGCAAAATGCCTTTCCTGGTTTTGCTAGAAAAGGTTTCATTTAGGAAAAATGGGTGCTGAGCCTCCACGAGGTTAAATCCAGAACTTGCCCTGGCAGCCAGTGAAAGGCAGAGTTTGACTTGCAGTTTTAAGGAGGAAAAGAAAAATCTTCCCTTCACAACCTCCAAACGCTGGTTGGGTTTGTGGTCACTTTGAAAGTGGTGGTGAGAACCCAAGAGTTGTGCTGAAAACTCAAAGTATTCAGGCTGTGCCAGAGGAGGTGTCCCTGTCACACAAGAGGTGACAGAGATGAGCAGGGGTCTGCAGGTGTTCTCATCTTCATCTTGGGATGCTGGGATGGGGAAGGATCTTCCCCAGTCAGGATCTGCAGGAGGGACAGGGACAGGGTCACTCACAGGAACAGCAGCTCTGGGGGAGCCAGGCAAGCAAAGCCACCAGGAATGTCCCTGGGACCTGAGGAGCACGTGGGGACACCAGGCACAGCATCAGCAGGCAGGGGATGGGATTGTCCTGCTCTGCTCTGGGCTGGGGTGGCCTCACCCCCAGTCCTGGGGGAGTTTTGGACACCTCAGTGTCAGAAAAAGATCTAAAGGTGTGAGAGTGTCCAGAGGAGGGGCAGGGGATGGGGAAGGGTCTGGAGGGGCCCCTGAGGAGCAGCTGAGCCCTGGGATTGTCCAGCTGGAGCAGCCTGAGGGCAGAGCCTGAGAGCTCCCCGGGGCTGCAGCTCCTCCCCAGGGCAGCTCCAGCTCTGCTCTGGGACAGGGACAGCACCCAGGGCACGGCTGGAGCTGGGCCAGGGCAGGCTCAGGCTGCAGAGCAGGGAAAGGTTCTTCCCCCAGAGGTGCTGGCACTGCCCAGGCTCCCCAGGGAATGGGCACGGCCCCGAGGCTGCCACAGCTCCAGGAGCCTTTGGACAGCGCTGCCAGGGATGCCCAGGGTGGGGCTGGTGGGGTCTGGGCTGGGTGATCCTGGTGGGTCCCTCCAGCTCAGGATCTTTTATGGATCTGTGTGTGACTCTCCCACTCCTGGGCTCTTTTCCTGGTGCACAGGACAGTTTTCCTTTCTTACCTGTACCTTTCATTCTCCAGTGATGTGTGGGCTGCCTGGTCCATGCTCACCTGGATGCTGTGGATTTAGAGCAGTTTTAGATCTGTTCCATGAGCCAGCAGGGCAGCACAACTGGAAAACAACTCCTGGGGCTGGCTGGAAGGGGAAGGGGCTGATGGCAGGCTTGGATCCTCAGGGACAGGTTTCATTTTCCCTGCTCCTAATTTTCCCTGCTAATCTAACTTCTCTTGCTCACCGCTCATTTCCTCATCCAGATATTTCCAGGTGAGGAGAAAAGTGCTGCTAATTTGGGGAAGCTTTGTGGGCTGTTCCAAAGCTCTGGCTGGGGTGTGTGACTTTGTGTGCTGACGTTTTAATCCTTCAGACTGTTCCCGAGGCTTCCACATTTCCGAAATGCAGAATAACTCCTTTCCAGAGGGCTGATCTCATAGTGTGTGGGCAAACTAACACGGATGATCCTGCTGGCTTTCCCTGCTCATGTTCTCTCTCCATCCCTTTGGTTCGACCTTCTAATTCCCCACTTCAGCTGAAAATTCCGTCTTTTTTTTTTTTATTTTTTTGGTTTGTATTTGGGGAATTGGCGCCAAGTCGGGTGCTGACCTCTCCCATTTCTCCCGCCCTTAGCAAGCAGCAGAATTCCTCCAAATCCAAGTCGGTTTGGGAGCAGAGGACGAGCCAGATCCGGATGCACAATTTCCGAGCCAGCTGCGAGGCGCTGTACAACGAGCTGGACCCCGAGGAGCGGGTGCGCTACGCCACCACCCTGCACATCCGACCCGACATGAAAACGCACCTGGACCGGCCGCTGGTGGTGGAGCCCCGCTCCGAGGGCAGGAACAACATCACCAAGCTGAGCCCCGTGGATGTGCAGGAGGTGGCGGAGCACCCCAAACCCACCCCGGCTGACGGCGCCGAGGCGCCCAGGAAGCACCACCGGCATCGGGAGAAGGAGAAGCTGGGGGAGCAGGAGAAGGGAGACGGGACCAAGGACGAGGGCGGCGAAACCGCGACGGGCAACAAGGAGGAGCGGCACAGGCAGCACCGCAGCCGCAGCAAGGAGGTGGAAGGGGGCAGCAAGGAGGGGAAGAGCGAGCGTAGCAGGGGCCAGGAGGGCGGGAAGAGGCACCACCGGCGGGGCTCGGTGGAGGAAGGGGCCGAGAAGGAGCACCGCAGGCACCGCGGCCACCGCCACTCGTCCGACCGGCCGGGCAAGGACGGCAACGGCGCCAACGGGCGCGGCGAGCGGCGCTCCCGGCACCGCGGAGGGTCCCGCTCCGGGAACAGGGACGGAGAGCCCGGAGCCAAGGGGGACAGCGCAGAGGAGCCCCACCGGCGGCACCGCCTCCGCAACAGGGCGCTGTCCACCTACGAGTCCGTGGAGAAGGACAGCGGGGACAAGGAGGGGGAGGCCGGCGACAAGGAGCACCGGAATCACCAGCCCAAGTGAGTGGGGGCTGCCAGACCCTGCATGGGTCGGTTCAGGGGTCACAGAGCCCCAGGTGTGTTCTGGAAAATCCCTGATCACCCTCCTGTGGCAGTCCCTGCTGTCCCTGTCCCCACACCAGCTCCCAACACAACCTGCAGTTCTGTCTTGCCTCAGTCAGCAGTGACAGAGGCTCCCAAAGACAATTTTGGTTCATAAAACAGCTCAAATTTAAGGCAGGAAATATCCTTGCTGTAAACACCAACAGACCTTGTAGGACACCAAGTGGAGCAGAGAATTTCCCAGCTTCTGGTGGAAGCTCCTGAGGGACATCTTTTTAAATTTCAGCCAGCCTTGCTAACAGCCCTTGGATTTTCATTTTTAATGGGGAGCCTTCAGCTGCACCACCAGTTGTTCCAGCACGTGGCCTCTTCCATTAAGTACAACCATGGCCCCCATTTGCTTTAATTCTTATGTAAGTCAAGTGAGAAAAACAGCCCTGGTGAAGCATTTGGAGTAGTTAATAAAGAAGGATAGATTGCCTTTTCAGCTTTATTAGTCTGATGGAAAAGAAATTGCACTGGGATTCTTTAGAATAGAGTTCATGTCACCGTGGAGAGCCGTGAGTGGCACTGAGATAATAATTTTCCTGTCTAAATTATCTTCTTTTCAGCTGAATTTCCAAACACTCTGCCTGCTGCTCAGCGTGCTCATGTGCACGGGCTCACTTTCAGAGCAGAGCTGCAGAGCAGAGCTGCTGCTGCTGCAGAGGACAGCAGGAGCCATTTAGCTGCTGCCAGCCACATTCCAGAACGGCTCCAAGCTGGAAAAGAGAATCACCACATTAAATAAGGACTGGGGAGAGCGTTAGGGACAGGGTTCATCCAGTGGGGATGGTTCACTGCTACATGGTCCTGCCTTGGGAGCATCATTAAAGTGACCCCAGGGATGTCCAGTGCCACAGTCCCCTCCTAAAGCTGGGACTGGAGAGGTGTGAGAGAAAAAGATCCCAGATTTTGCTGTCAGAGGTTGTCCTGCAAAGGATTCCCGTGGAGGAAACAAACCCAGCCCGATGTGCAGCGTCAGGGATGTGTTCCCTGAACCTTTCCCAGGCCTTATTGAACAAATCCTGCTTTTCCCTAGGGAGAACCAGTGTGAGCTGGAGGCCAGTGGCAGTGGCAGTGGCCCTGGCAGTGTCCCTGTGCACACCCTGCCCAGCACGTACCTGCAGAAGGTGCCCGAGCAGCCCGAGGACGCCGACAATCAGAAGAACGTGACCAGGATGATCCAGCCCCCCCTGGACAAAACCACCACTGTGAACATCCCTGTCACCATCACTGCCCCTCCCGGGGAAACCACTGTCATTCCAAGTGAGTGCCTTTGTCCCCTTTCCCTGCTGCGGAATTGCGGGAAATTGGAATTTCCAAGGAGAGATGGGGGCTGTCCTGGGTGCTGCCACCCTCGAGAGGGACAGACAGGGAACTTGGTGACAGAGGATGTGTGACTGCCACACAGACCTCAGGGACTCAGCCAGGCTTCCTGGGTGCCTGGTGGATCTGGAAACCCCCTGGGATTCCCTGGAGAGTGGGGATTCCCATGGCTCACCCAGGCCACACCCTGGGAAAGGTGAAGGAGCAGGGAGAGCATCCAGCTGTGATCCTGCTCCTTTGGGATCCTGTGGCATTCCAGAGCTTTTTACAATCCTCTGTATCACAGCTGGAGCAGATCCACCCTCCCTGTCCCTCTCCAGAGCTCTGCCTTGGCTCTGTCAGCACAGATTTACAGATCATCCCAGGATCCTTGTGCACAGCCACCACCAGCCTGTCCCCACCACCAGCCTGTCCCCACCACCCTGGGGCTGATCCCTGGTGGGTGGGAACAGCCTGGAGAAGTGTGGAGAGCTGAGGAGAATCCCAGTGTGAAATCCAAGAAGTCCACATTAAATTTCAGGCTGTCAGGACTCTGCTTTCCAAGAGGCACAGCCCAGATCTGGCAGGGGCTCTGTGCTTTTTCACTGTTGTCAGCCACAAGATTTATATTTTATTTTTTTTTCCTTCTTCCTCCTTTTATTTTTCTCTTCTTCAATGGTAATTTTCCTATATTGCAGTGCTGAGTTCCTGTCAATCACAATTTATCAGCCTCTCCCTTTCCTGGCCATTTCCTCTGGATCTGATTGGAGATCCAATAAGGAGTTTATTGAACATGTCACTCAAACACAATGAAATGTCATTTTTCTTGCAAAATAAAATAAAAAGTAATAACAGCCCTGCACAGAACACATTCCAAAGAGAGGGATTGTTGGACTTAAGGTCGTGGGAATTAATAGAAGAACCTTTATGCATCTCTAAGAAGAGAATTTGCAGCATAAAATGTCACCCAGTTCATAGATGGGAAATCATCTCCAGTAAATTATCCCACAAACCCTCTGCAAGTGAAGTCAGGATGAGAATTGGAGAATTTCCAACCTTTGGGAGGGTGGTTGGGAACAATCTCAGAGAAGGAATTTCCAAACCTGCAGCAGGATGGAGCTGCAAACCTTTGCAGTGGAGAACTCTGACCAAACCCAGGTTCAGGTGCAGGCACAACTTGGGGGCGGTCCAAGAAGTTCTTTCCAGGTCTCCTTTCCTATTTCTGGGAAGTCCAGCAGTCTCAGCCCCCAAATTATTAAACCTTATCCATGAATCTGCTCTTTTATGTGTTCCAAAGCCAATTTTGCTCCTTCTCCATGGGAGAAAACACCAAATTACGAGGCTGCTCAGACTTCCTTTTTATTTTCTTTCAAGGATGCTGAGCTGATCCCTCCCCTTGAGGATCTGTGCTCTTTGGGATGTGTTTTCCAGCCCCAGTTTGGCAGCTCTGGGATAGATCAGCCCATGGTTTCATTTCTGGCAGCTCCTGCTCCTCGGGGCAGAGCAATAATGACCCAGTGATTGTTCATCCCATTTAATCAGCACTTCCAGAGGCTGTTTGCTCTCCCAGCTGCACTGTTTGCATTTCCAGCTGTTCAGGCAGTGGGAAGGCTGCAGATCCATTTTTAACCCTCTCCTTTGTGTTCTCCCTGAATTCCCATTCCCAGTGAACAACGTGGAGTTTGAGAGCAAAACAGAGGAGAAGAAAGACGTGGATGACTTGACCAAAAATGGGCCTAAACCAATCCTGCCTTACAGCTCCATGTTCATCCTCAGCCCCACCAATCCGTAAGTTCCTGTCACACCAGTTATGGGCTCCAGGTTTTTAAAGCATGAGTGGGATTCTCATCTCTGAAAACTCACTGGGATGCAAAAGAAAAGCTTGTTACTGTGGGCCAGATGCTGTTGTTGCATTGTTTTTCCTGGAGGGATAAATTACTAATTCAGGGAAAAGAAAATGCTTTAGGCACTCTGCTGATGTAGATCCCAAAAAGTGGGAGCACGGGTACTGTTGGGATTTTATCAGGAATAACAGGTTGAGGACTGTTTGGATACCAGCAAATTCCTGCAGGTTCCTCAGCTGGAATTCCTGCTCTTTCCATAAAGTGGCTTTGCATCACTGCAAACTTTGAAATTCTGGGAAAACCTGGATATTTTTATTTTCCCAGGCTGGGAGTGCAGCCTGTGGGATCTGCTGGGTTTGGGGCATTTCCTCCCCCTCAGGGTGTGCTGCCTCCTGGGGAGCTTTGGACTCAAAGCCTGGAAATTCTGGATCTGTTCCTCTGGAGGGCTGCAGGACCAGCAGGGAGAGGGGTTGGAGTGATTGTGGCATGAAGGTTTCTGAGTCCTTTTCAGCATTTTAAGGGAGGGTGGTTGGAACTTCTGGAGATCCCTTGAAGCAGAGGTTTCACTCTGGCTCAGGTAAACTTGGACATTGGGAATTTCTCTGTGCCCAAAGGGGAACTCAGGCCCTTCTTTGGCAGCTGGCTTTAAGGGAAGGGTGAGTTCTGCTCCTGCTGCTGAGCACTGAGCTCCTGTTCAGCCATGGAACAAAACAGGCTCAGAGTTCTCAGATTTGACATCCAAAAATCCCCTCTGGTGAAGCACCCCTGGCCCCTGGGCGGGCTGAGCAGCACCCCAGAACCTCCTGAGCTGGGAGGGACCCACCAGGATCACTGATCCAGCCCCTGGCCCTGCACAGATGCCCAAATAATCCCACCCTGGCTTGTCCAAACACTCCTGGAGCTCTGGCAGCCTTGGGACCATGACCTGGGGAGCCAAACCAGGATTATGGAGTTTGGCCTCTGTCTGGATGGATAAGGAAATGTATTTCCCTAAGATTTGGTCTTTTTGGGGTGAAGTGACCACCAGAAATGAGTTGGGAAAGATCTGCCCAGGCAGCATGGCTGGGGGGGAGTGAGGGGTGCTGAGCCCAGGGCTGAGCTGAGGGCTGGGCTGGGCAGGCAGAGAAGCAGCAAAATTTCCTTGTTTCCTGTGGCTGCTGCTTTTCTCTCCCCTCATCCCAGTTAGGACCATCTGAGCCTCAGAGTGCAGGATCTGGGGGTTCTTTCAGTTGCTTTGTTGTTTCAGCTTCCTCCAGCTTACATTTCCCCCCAGAAAAAAAAAACTATGCTGAAAGACCATTGGAAAAAATAAAGTTCACCGGGAGAAAAAACATGTTACCAGCAAGCCAAGGGGGAATAACAACACAAAGCCCAAACTCCAGGAATGCCAGCAGCTTGTTTTGGCTCCTCTGGGCAAGGTGCAGAGGCAGCTGCATCCCCCTGGCTCTGGATGAATCTGAATCCTTCTGGGCTCAGCAGCTTTTCCCCCCTCCAGGGCTGCCAAGCCCTGCTGGGGATCCCTGCCCTGGGTGCTGCCAGAGGGGAGAGCAGTTCAGGAAAGCAGAAATAAATCCCTTTGTTCCCCAGGGTCACCTCCCTGTTAGAGCACAGGGGCTGTGCAGGGATTTCTCAGGCCCCACTGGTGGTTCACAAATGCTCCCACATCTCAGTGCTGGTTATGGATGACGAGGAGCTAAAAACAGGGGCTTGTTCTTGCTTTGATGAGTTGAGTTTGATGCAGGAATTGTGGCTGCAGATAGGATTGGAAATGCTGCTTTTCACTTCTGTGGCCTCTCAGAGCATGGAGATGATCATCTTCTCCTGAAAACCACAGCTAAGGGTCCACAAAAGCACTTTTCTCCAGGTTATTTTCGATCTGGTGTTTGTACTCTTTTCCACTCTGAATCCATTAGCAAGCCAAAGAAAAGGAGTATGTAAGTAGATGTGAAAAATAGACTTTCATTCTCACTGTTCAGACATTTGCTTAGAGAAAATGGGATAGAGGAGCTGAAATACATTCTCAGATAACAAAGTTGTTGGGCAGTTAAATCTATAATTTGATTCTCGGGCTAAGTCCTTTATTCAGCTGACAAATGTGGTGCAAATGCAGAGCTCTGTGTGGAATAAAGGATTTGGGAATTGTGGTCAGAAGGAATTATGAGCTGCAATTTGTGAAGAGTTTTGGATTGCTTAGAGATGGGAGCATTTTCCACTTTCCTCGGACACGATTTGGGAATAAAAAGATTAGGTGGAAGTAATCAAATCTATTCCAGTGAAGTATTTGTGCTGTAAAGTGTGAGTTAGAGCAAAGTGCAGGCAGAGAGAGATTGGTGGGAGGAACACTCAGAGCCACAAAGGCAGATTCAGCTGAGAGTCTCAACCTTTTAAAGGGATTACTTGACATTAAAATGATTTCAAACCTTGTTTTGAACTCGCAGGGCATTAACCTGGCAGTTCAGAGGGAGAAGGAGGGGGAGTGCCATAAACATAATTTGTAGAATTGAGTGTGGATGCTTGAAAGCTCTCAGTGCTCTTTTGACAGATGGGTAGAGAGATAAATAGATTGAGAAATAAATAGATAGGGAGATAAATAGATAAAGAGATCAAGAGATGAATGGATGTTGCTTTGCAGAGGGAGTAGAGAGCAGTGCAGAGATGCTGAATTCCCTTATTTAACTCTCAGCACAGATCTGCTGCAAACTGGAATCTAAAGCCTTTTTTTCATTTTCTTCCCATTATTTTAGCAGGATCCCAAAGGGGCTGCTCCTGCTGGGTTTGTGGCAGCTTTCCCCCCTCACAGCCCCTGTGACCCCTCCCTACTGAATTTCCTGAAGATCCAGATTCATTTAGCTCCGTGAGGGTTCAGTACCTTTGAGGATGTCCAGCACCTCACAGAAAATGCTTTAAAATAATGAGCGAGATGACATGATCAAGTGTGTTTTGAAAAAGCAAAAAGGTTTTTAATTAAAGAAGAAAATAATACAAAACAGGACAGGTCTCACATACCTGCTACAATACCCTGAAAATGCAGTGAGAAGCCTCGTGCTCTCTCTTAAGTATTGGATGATTTAGGTGGGTTTTTTTTTTTGTAAACAGCTTAACAGAGAATAGCTACATTCTTGAGGAACAGGTAAAGAGACCTATCAGTGTTTTTTGTCTTGGCATTGAGCCAATTGCTGTTAGGACAGCAAAGAAGTTTCTGGGTCCTTTGCCTGATTAGAACAGCAAGGGGAGAGTCTTAAACCTTTCCCTATATGGAAACACCTGCTGGGGTTTGGGGTGCATTCCTACCCCTTCTGTGGGAAATGGGTTTGTAGGGAATTCTCAAAGCCTGGCAGAACTCACACAGTCCTGTGCATCTGTGTGCAAACTCAGAGATGAGAAATGCTGACTGAGAAAGGCCATGGGATGGGACAGACATTGTTGAGAGAGAAATGGAACTGAAAATGAGTTTCAAATGATGGTCTTGCAAATAGACTGGATACTTTGGAGAACTAGAACTGTGAAAGGTGCACTGTAGTAGGACCCATGAAGGGTAATTTTAGATAATTGGCTTTAAGGCATTTACAGCATTGTGTGGTAAAAGCTGATAGGCCAAGAAACAATGATAATGGATTGTAATTAAGAAGTAGCTTCTGGTTGTGATGGCTTGAACTGTAACATCTGTACTGTCTCACCCTTTACATGAGACTGAAAATGGAATTATCACCTCGCGGGCCTTCCAGGGAAAGATGAGACTTGGACACAGGTTCTGGGTTCCACCGAGATCAGGGCAGGAAGCCCCTTTATTTACAAAAGGGGCACATTTATACCGGTGCTATGAAGCCTGTGGATTGGAGGATGGAGTTCCCACCTTCCTTACCACACAGGTCAAGGTGGCTGTCACACAGACTTGTTTGTCCCAGCATGGAATGCAAAGCCATGGCTCTGTTCCATAAACACAGCTGGTGTTTGCATTAACAGAGCGTGAGAAGGTAGAGTCTTCTCCTCTAACATGAACGCTCAGGCAGCTGGAAAAACCCTCATGGTAACATGGAATGAAAGTTTTTAGAACACCTCTCAGTTGCCCCTCTCAGTTGCCCCATCTCTGGGGCATGGGATGATCCCAGAAAAAGGGATGATCCAACCTCCCCTGTGTCCTGCCCCGCAGGATCCGGCGCCTGTTCCACTACATCGTCAACCTGCGCTACTTCGAGATGGTGATCCTGATCGTCATCGCCCTCAGCAGCATCGCCCTGGCTGCAGAGGACCCTGTCCAGGCTGAGTCTCCCAGGAATGATGTGAGTGCCTCCCCAAATTCCTGGAATCCGGGTGCTTTTCTGCTCCCAGCACAGGGTGTGTCCGTGTCCATGTCCATGGGGTACTGCACTCCGCTGGCCGTGCAGAATTAGAGCTGTGAAAAATGAGGTTCACTGTCTTGGGTTGGAAAGACAGGTATCAGGGAAAGCTGGAGCTTCCCTGGGAATAGAGAATGTAAATACCCTCCCTCCAAATTATTGTAATTTTCAAATTAGTGGCTTTCAGGCTAAAATATGGGAATGGGAATAACAATTCTTTATTAGGAATGTTAAAAATACAAATGCAGTAATACAAAAAAACAAACAAGCAAACAAACAAAAGTCCTAGAAAACCCTGACAGAGTCATGACAGAGTCAGAGATATGTCCTGACACCCTGTTGCTGTCAGGTTGTTGGGAGCAGCCCAGATAAATCCTCCTGCAGTGACAGATGTGGTTCTGCTGGAGCAGAGATGATCCTGCAGACAGGTTCAGTGGTGCTGAGATGGGTCTGCTCTTCCTCTGGGAATCCAGTGGAACAGAGGAATCCCTGGGGTCCCTGTGTCCCCATTTTTATCTGGGTAGGAATGGTTGGCTCCTCACCCTGGGTGTTCCATCTCCCAATGGATGATGCAATGTGTGATGTCACTGTGACCCTCAGTGGCCCATGAACAGAAGATCTCCCCGAGGGTGGGCAGTGGTGACAGAGATCACAAACCCTGCCCCGCCTGGTTTAACAGCCGGGCTGGGATCAGAAGGCTCCACCCTCCTCCCCTGGAGTTACAAGAGATAAAGAAAAACATTTCCCCAGCTGGCTTCAACAGATGAAATAGAATATACTTTTTTTTTTTTATTACATAACCTAAGACATTCACTTTCTTAGAAAAATTTTAAGTTTAATTAAAAAATAAAAAGACAATAAGGAAACAGAAATAAAGCAAAAATGCTTGGCCCGGGTGGCTGGTGAAACCCCACAGAGCACACCTTGCTCCTTTAGAACCCTTGTTTAAAGGCTCAGTATGTTACATATTCAATAGACCCTAATGCATTATTCAAACATTCCTTTGAGTTCAATCTTCTCTTGGTTTTGCTCCCCCCAGCCTGTCCTATTTCACCAAATGAACGTTTTATTAATCCTTGTAGATAAAGTGCTTGTTGGCACCTGTTTTGTCGTCCTATGTTTCATTCTTCTGATACCAGGAGATGAATTAATTCCTTCTTGTAGCTTTGGTTCACTTGGTTATTTTCACTTTTTTTGGTTCACTTTGGTTATTTTCATCTGGTTAATGCAGAAATGCAGGAGGATCCCCCCTACCTTCTGGTTTGACTGGTTTTTTTTACCAAAAAAGTCTTTACTTATAACACTATGTTACAACTCAAAAAGAAAATATACATTCATCACGCTTCTAAACTCAGAAAGAAAATATACATTCATCACATTTCTAAACTCTGTCAATAATAAAAGAAAATACAGTAAAACCTTCCCACACTATATGTACAGCATTCATTTCAATATTTGCGGAAAGCCAGCTTTATCATATACACTTATAACAGATCTGTCCTTGGTAACACACCCCAGTTATCTCTGTTTCACTATCAAAATGCTCAAATCTCTGGCCCTTTGTGCTGCTTCAGCCACATCTGAGTTTGAGGGCTTGGGATTCAGGGGTTGTGTGGCTGCTGTGGCTTTGCTGGAGGAGCTCTAAGCTGGCAGCCCGTTCTGCAGTGGGAATAAATAATAAAAGGATAAACTCCCTAGGAAAGGATGTCAAACATTTCATTTTGAAATGCCCCTTTTGCCTCGTTAAACCTGCCAGAAATGCAGGGGCACTGGAGCCAGCCTTGGGTGCAGTGTGGGAAGGACTGGGAAAATGCTGCTTTAAATCAGATGATTCAGGTTTGTGCCTAAATTATCTGAAATAATAGTCAAAAATCATCTCCCAGCAGATGATTTTTGTCCACCCCAGCAGACAGACCATTGCTGGATTAGATATTTAACCCTGCTCCTGTGCAGGTTATTTCAGTGTGTGGCTTTCCCTAACACACATCTCCCTTTCCCACTTAGGCTCTGAAATACCTGGATTATATATTCACAGGAGTCTTCACCTTTGAGATGGTGATCAAGGTAAGGACTTTTCCAGAAAAATTCACCTCCTCTTTCAGATTTATTTGTGAGAAGCTGGAGCAGGACAGAGGTGGGAAGGAGGGAGAGCTTTAACTTGGGAACAGCTCTCACAATGAGATGCAGCAGCTCTCTTGGCTTCCTTAATCTCATATTTTATGGAGGAAAATCAGGATCTCTTTAAGAGCTGTGGCTGTGTAAGAGGATAAGGATTGGGAAGTAACAGGAACTGCCAGACCTTCCTCAGACACTCCAGATTCTTCCCTTTTCCTTTGGCACTAAGCAGGAATATTAGTAACAGCT
This sequence comes from Cisticola juncidis, assembly GCA_013400215.1. Lineage (NCBI taxonomy): Eukaryota > Metazoa > Chordata > Aves > Passeriformes > Cisticolidae > Cisticola > Cisticola juncidis. The sequence continues at coordinate 95,523 of VXBR01010281.1, read as the reverse complement.
CATTCCTGCTTTGGCACATTTCAAAAAGCTGAGAATTTATCTTTTTCCTCAGTGGGGTGACAGGCTTTGCCAAGACTGTGGGGCAGTCACTTCCCAGAGAGCAGAATTCCATAAAATCAGGATTCAGTGTTGGGGTGAGGCAGAAGTTGGGTTTTCCTGTCAGAGCAAGATAAAAGACAATAAAACCAACAAAAGACAATAAAACAATAAATGCATGTGAGTGGAAAAAAAATAATAGGGAGCAGTGAGGGCTCTGTTTCTTCAGCTTTTGGTTGTGGTTTATTGATCTGAGCTTGATTTTTGGGAGTTTTCCTCTTAGAAAGGAGCAGCTTGGCCAAGTATCTCAGCACTTGTGAAGGGTTTTTGATCCAGAACCTTCTGCTGCCCCTTGGCAGGGTGGATTTGGGCCGTGTTTTATAAAATTCCTCCTTTTCCTGGCTTTTCTCTGCAGATGATCGACCTGGGGCTGCTGCTCCACCCTGGCTCCTACTTCCGTGACCTGTGGAACATCCTGGACTTCATTGTGGTCAGTGGGGCCTTGGTGGCTTTTGCCTTCTCGTAAGTTCCTGTTCCTTCTCCTCCCAAATTCCAGGGGTGAGGGCACAGGGGAGGACCTGGCACAGGGGCAGTGGATGTGAGATGTTCATGGCTGCATTTCTCAGTGAAATGTTCAGTTCCTGCCCTTTTTTTTCCCTTAGCCAGCGGGCTGGGGGTGGGAGAAAAGAATAAACCCAACTCAATTTGTGTGGTGGAATCTCGTGAAAATCCTCCCAGCTTTAGGCTGAGTCCTTTCAAAGATGAAGCCTTCAAAGATGAAGCTCATTCAAATATTGCCAAGATTTTTGTGACTCTTTGGCCAAGTTCTTTTCAGGAACTCCCTGTAACATTTCTGTCTGCAGTCAGTGGTTGTGGGAATTGCTCTCATTTTGTAAATCAGTTAAAGAAATCAGCTGATAACTCCGTGAACTCTTGGCAAACCCTGATTTCCAGAGTTGTGGATATTCTGGTTCACAAACCTTTGCTATTTCTCTCTTTTTCTCTCCTCTCTCTGTATTTTTATTGAGTTTCACTTTTAGTGCTCCCTCCCTCAAACCCAACTCTGTATTTCTGCCTTTAAATAACACCCCACATTCTTCTCTCATGTCATAGAGGAATTTGAGCAACAAATACAGAGAAATTAGCCTTAAAAATTAAGATTAGCTTCTGGTTTGAGCCTTTTTTCTTGGAAAAACCAGAAGAAGAGCAATGCAGGTCCTTCCAACCTCCAGGAAAATGGAAAGAAATTTTCCACTCGGATCGTTGTTTGCAAATCCTTTGGTGAGAAACAATGGGAGAGACCTGGAAAGAGGCAGCGGGACTGGAGCGGTTTAATCTGCTGCTAAATTAGCCCCGAGCAATTACAGGGATGTTGGGCAGCCCTGCACTCCCAGGTTTTGATTAGAGGAGAGGAAATTGTTTCACTTGCTAATGAGAATTAGCAGCGTTTCACCCGCTAATGAGAAAAGCACTCACCTTTGTCAGGGAGCGTGGCTGGGCTGCTTTGGGCTGGCAGAAATTTTTTAAGCAGAGCCAAATCCCTGCTCCTCCCCCAATTCTGCACAAAAAATAAAAATAATAATTTAAAAAAAGGCACAAAATGTTGCCTCTCTGGTAAAATATTCCTCAGCAATTTTTCGTTTTCTGAGCTGTCAAAATTCCTGTCGCATCGAGGAATGAGATTTGTATTCTAGATCTGCTTTTCTTCAATGCAAATAAATCCTCTAAGTTAAATTGACCCAAAAGTGGATGGACAGGATTGATATTTTTGGTGTGATTTTTGGGGATATTGGAATCTGGGCTTATCCTTCACCAAATTAATTAGGTGTTGGAGAAAATCTTATCCAACATAATGTTTTCAAAGGGATGCTGCCCTCCCCTCATTAAACATTTTGTTCCTCTTTAAAAATCAGATTTTTGGAGGAGCTGACTGCTCTGTCCTAAGCAAAATTGCCTTGGTAAATGTCCTGCTAACCTAAAATTTAATATCCAAAACCAAGCTGCTTTTAAAGCTTGACTACACATGTGGGGGGTTTTATTTCCCTGCACATGAATTATACCTGTGGAACATCTTTCAGAACTAGATGGACTTAAGCCAGACCGAGTTAATCAAAATTTTAACTTTAAAAAGCCATGTAGCAAGGTTAGAATTTAACAAAGCTCCTCTGAGTTGGAGAGAGATAGAGAAGTAAAATAATCACAAAAAACAACATAACCCAAAGTGTGGGGTGCCATGAGAATTTCCTTTTTCCATCAAGGGAATGGAAATTCAAACTTCCAAGACTGATGGGAGAAGGGGCATTTTGGGAACCTTTCAGAGCTCCCTGTGCTGTGAGAACAAACCTCAGGCTCTGCCTTTAACTCATCTTCTCTTTGAACACGATTTTCTTTTGAGGGAGATTTTCCTTGCTCGAGTGATGGATTAAAATGAGTAATTTTTAATCTTTCCCAGGCTTTTCGTGCTCAGGTTTTCTTCTGTTGCTCACGTTGGGCCATGAATATCTAACAGCTCCTCATCAGCCTCTAAATAAATTACTTCTACATCCCCTGCCTGTGCTTTATAATAGGTGCCCCAAGCTGCTTTTATTTTCCACTGTGAGTGAGTCTTGAGCAGGGTTTTACAGGCAGGGCTGCATAAACCCTGCCTAGTTACTGTCTCCCAGATTAAAGTCAGACAAGCTCATTTGTGAGACTGGGGAAAATCTGAATTTCTCCTGTGATTTCTCTGCTTTCTGTAAGCCCTGCTCCCCATCCCTGTTCCAACATCCAATCCAGGGAATCCTGCAGCCTCCCTGTGGAGCACAAAAGCTGGAAAATCAGGCATTCCCAGGAAATTACTTTTCCCTGCTCCAGTAGTGAATCCTGACAGGGTAGGGAGCCCTGACTCAGGCCCATCTCCTGGTCTGGTTAAACCAGGTGGACACACAGAGGCAGCAGAATGCTGATAATCCCAAAGAGGAGCTCCTGGAGACTCTGTGTTGTCCCATAGTTGGATTTTTCCATCCAATCCTACAGCCCTGTCACCCTCCTCAGTGTCTCTAAAAATGGGATTTAATGTGGCTGTCACCACTTTGTTTGCAAGAACCCACAACTGCTGTGGGCAAGGTGGGATTTAATTCACGTTTTTGGCCTCCTTTCTGTCCACTGAAGGTGATGTGAACCAACTTCTGGCTGAATTAACCCATCCCTAAAATCCTGGGAATAACAGAATTCCCTGAAATGCTCCCATCTGGAATATTGCAGCAGCCTGTGTTAATTTAAACATTTGAGATGGTATCAGTCACTGGTACAAGACTGATAAAATCCATCTCTCAGAGCAGCTGTGGGGTTTCTTTCTGCCTGCAGCTCTTTAGAAGCAGCTCTGCACTGAGAAAAATAAAAAATAAATTTCAAACAACACCCCTGGAGTGATGCTGGGAACAATAATATGACGATGATAACAACAAAATAATGTTTTCCATTTAGCAAAGCATTTCAAAGAGAAATCCCTTTCTTTTTCTGGAGATAAACATGCCACAAACACCCAGACATGTTTGAGTCCTTAGGGAAATGGAGACAAACAAAAAACAGAGGAAACTTGTCACCAAAATCTCTCAGCCCCAGGTGCAAAATGTACTTGGGAGGAACAGCTGAGGGAGAGAAGCAAATAACTGGCCTGGAAAAATTTGGAACAGAGGAAAGATGCCCAGAATTTTGGGATGCTCTTGGAAAAAAAAAGAAATACTTTTTTTTTTTCCTAGAGGTTATCCCTGCCAAAGTGGGAGAGAAGAGAGAGGTGAAGTTGGCTGATCCAGCAGGGAATTGGGGATTCCTGCCCTCCCTTCCCTCTGGTGTGTCCTGTGGAGTTGGTGGGAGTGGGCCAGGGGCTGGGGGATCTCTCTGATGTTTCTGTTTGTCATTGACTCTGCTCTTTCTTTGTCTTCTCCTCGCTGGAATCTCTCTCTAGGAGTTTCATGGGGTAATATGTTCTTCCTGTCTCTCTGCTCTGTTTTGCCTGTCCAACCTGTGTCCACACACTTTGCCACTGTGGAGACAACCCAGCCATGTTCCACCCATCCCATCGACTCCTCTGTCCCCTTACTGCTCATTATCCAGTGAAATGTATTATTTTTCCTCATTCATTCTGATTTTTCTTCAGCAGAGATAGGAACAGACTAGAAATCCAAGGCAGGGAGTCAAAAAACCACATGGAGATAGATCTGTACTGAAAAGATCTGAGGGGCTGACTCAGTGGGCACTGAGGGGTGAGGTATGATTCATGAAAATCTTAATAAGCAGGATTAAAGAAGCAAGTTTGAGTCTCTTTTAGAGGATTTCACCTCTAAACAGCCAAGCTGGAAGCTCCAGGACTGATTGAGTGCAGAGTGGGCAGTGTGACCCTGCTGGGACCCAGGCTCTGCCATGAAATCAGAGCTCAGGGAGCTTTGGCAGGGGGGATTTGTGAGGAAGGAGGTTCCAAAAATTGTATTTAACCCTGTTTGCTGTGAGTGCAGGGGCAGGGTGGGAGGCAGAGCTGTCCCCACATCCCAGGAGCTCCAGGAGGATCCTCCACAGCCAGGAGAAGGATGCCAAGAAAAGCCTTTGATGTGGCCCAGGAAATTTGGCACTTGGTTCTTCCTTCTCTCTAGGAAAGCAGAGGATTTAGGGCAGCAAGAGGGTGGCTTTGTGCTTGGGCAGGGTGGGGTGACCTCATTTACTCTTCCAGGGAGGAATTCACTCTGCCAGGAGTATTCCAGGCAGTCACAGGAGGCAGAGGCTCCACTTCACCCTGAATTTTTGATGCCCTGACTCTGAGAGGTCCATGTCACCTGAAATCAGAGCTGCTGGCAGCAGCAACAGGAACAAGCAGATTCCATTTGAAAGAACCACTAAATTTTTAAAAGCTCTTTTATTTATTAAAGGGAGAAAAGGCTCTGCAAAGCTCTTTCAAAATATTCTTAATGTTTTAAATAAGCAGGCAGCAAACTGACACAGAAAACAACAACAAAACAGCACTGGCCTAATGCACCCAAAATTGATCTAATGCAATTTTTTGGTGATAATCTCTCTCTTTTTTTTTTTTTCCCTTCGTTTCTTTTTTGCTGTCTGCCTTTATCCTGTGCTCCTCTTTAGCTCTTATTCAAGATTCAGCTCTCCTGAATGTTGCAGTTGTTGTTCTGCAGTCAATTAAAACCTTGTCCTTCCATGGCAATTTGTTTTTGTTGTGAGGAATATTCAGGTCAGATGTGTGCTTGGTTACACCTTTTGACTGAATCCCAGTTCCATCTGGACCTTTTATTTTCTGGGGCATCTGGCTTTGTATGAAAGCAGTGAAAAAATCCCAATATTGGCAGAGAGGGTTTTTAACAACACCCAAACCCAACCCTTAGGGTTTTATTTGACAGAAGAGTTGCAGAGGATCCTTTTAATTAAAATGCAATTCACATCACTCTGGGTCAGAGCACCAGGAAAAGCTTTTCCTATAGCAGGGACCTCACTGTGACAAGAAATGGGACTTTTTTTTTTTCCCTCAGGATTCCCTATATGGCTCAGAGCATAAATCCCATTAAGATTTAATTGGCTCACGCTCTTTATTTGCTTAAGTGCCTGAATGGAAAAAAAATCATTCAGCCCTTCTTAGTGTCCTCTGCTGAGGCAGAAGGAATTCTGTGTGACTGGAGCTGTCTGCCCTGCACCTCTGAGCTCACTCATCTGTGCCTCTCCCATTCCAGGGAAAAGCAGGAGGGAGGATTCGTTTCTTTAACCTTCCTGGAAATATTCAATCACAGAAATTCCACTTCAGGCACAGAGCCTGCCCTGGGACAGCAGAGCAGGGAAATGTCTCTGTCCTCACTGGCACGAGGCCTCGTTAGTGCAGCTGTTAATTGGCACAAGAGCAGCGTGGTAGTTCAGGTGTCCTGGGATCAGGAGCAGGGACAGGACCATGTGGGAATGGTCTGGGGTCTGGGGGAGCCCAGGAGAGCAGAGCTGAGCCTGGCTGGGCTGGGGGTGCTGAGCCCAGGAGAGCAGAGCTGGGCCTGGCTGGGCTGGGGGTGCTGAGCCCAGGAGAGCAGAGCTGAGCCTGGCTGGGCTGGGGTGCTGATGTGCACAGCAGAGCGTGGCTGTGGCTGCTGGGGAGGGAAGCAGAGCTCTGGGCTCGGTGTCCCCGTGTCCCCCTTCCCTGTCCTGCCCCACATGGCCCTAAATCCCCTCCCCTTCACTCCTCTCTTCCCCCTGCCCTCCTCAGCTCCCCTGAGCTTCCCTGGCTTTCCTCAGGTGGGAAACACGGAGCAGTGCAGAGGGGAGAGGTGCAGGGAGCAGAGGGGACAGCCCAGGGGTGGGGTGGCCACCAGCCCTGGGGACAGGGGGGATCCGCTGTGGCATCTCCTTGTCCGTGACCCATTTCCCTTTTTGCTTCCCCCCTGCCATTCTCATCCTCCTGGAGAGGATGAACAAACTGTTCTGCAGCCAGGGCACTGCTGAGAGTCACACTGGGGAGCTGCAGGTCAGCTGGTGGCTCTGGTGACACCCAGGTGACCACGGGGAGCTGGGGGTGTTCAGCCTGGAGAAAAGGAGACTCAGGGGTGACCTTATCACTCCACAACTCCCTGAAAGGGGCTGTGTCAGGTGGGGTTGGGCTCTTTCTCCAGGCAGCACTGACAGAATGAGAGGACAAAGCCTCAGGCTGCACCAAGGAAATACAGGCTGGAAATTAGGAAAAGGTTTTTTACAGAAAGGGTGATAAAGGACAGGAATGGTCTGCCTGGGGAGGGGGTGGATTCACCATCCCTGGATGTGTTCATGAAAAGACTGGATGTGGCACTGGTGCCATGGTTTAGTTGAGGTTAGGATTAGGTGGAACTTGATAATCCTGGAGGTCTCTTCCAACCTAATGATTCTGTGATTCTGTGGCAGGGATGGTGAGCTGAAAGCAAATCTGCAAAGCCAAGCTTAGGCCAGACCTTCAGCTCTGCTAAAACCTGACAGGAAAGGCAGTAAAAGCTCTGCTGGCAGTGCCTGCTTCAGCTAGAGCAGATTGAAGGTCTCCAATGAGGATCAAATACTATTTTTTAAAATATTGAATATTTATTTTGTGGCTTTAAATCAGTCCTGTAGCTCTGGGAGTAAATCCAGTGCATGGGTTTAGAGCCAAGTCAATGGTCAGGGTCCAACTGGAGTGGATTAAAATGGCCCTAAAACAGCCCTGAAGGATGAGAGAGGGAGAAAACAGGGACCTGTCCATCCTGTTCCCCCTCTCCTCCACTTCTGCTAAATCTTGTGGAAAGGAAATTCCTCCTCAGATCATACATCCCTGGGATACTACACAGCCCTCCAAAAACTCCAGATTTCAGCACTGTCTCCCTCTGACTGCATTTCCAGACAAGGGCAATGCCTGGTGAGGGGAGAAGGGCACTGGAGCTGAGGCAGGAGTGTGGGTTTGGGTTGGAGATTCTGGTCCAATGTTACCATTGAGCAGTGCAGGGTTAGCAGAGAGTTCCTCATCCTTTGGAAGTGGATGATTTCCAAGAATTCCCTTTCCAGGGCTGAGCAGGCTCAGCCAGACACAAAACTGGGAGGTTTCCTCACTCTGGGTGCTCCTCCCTCAAACACCCTGTCCAGTTTGTCCCCTCAGTTTAGGAAGGACATTGAGAGCTGTGCCCAGCTCTGTCCCTTCAGTTTAGGAAGGACATTGAGAGCTGTGTCCAGTTTGTCCCCTCAGTTTAGGAAGGACATTGAGAGCTGTGTCCAGTTTGTCCCCTCAGTTTAGGAAGGACATTGAGAGCTGTGTCCAGTTTGTCCCCTCAGGTTAGGCAGGACATTGGGGGCTTGGCACAGCACCGTCGCTTCAGTTTGGGNCAGAGGAGGGCAACGAGGCTGGTGAGGGGCTTGGAACACAAACCCTGTGAGGAACTTTTGAAGGAACTGGAGTTGTTTATCCTGGAGAACAGGATGCTCCCTACATCCCTGCACAGGGTGTAGGGCAGGGTGGGGAAGCTTTGCAGTCCCTCACAAACCTCCGTGGGTGTCCCAGGTCTCTCCTTCTTCCACTGCTTCCCTCTTGGAGAGGAGAGGAGGGATGTTCAGCACTGGAGAGCACAGAGTAGGGGTGTCAGCATCTGTCCCACACCTTCTCCATTCCCACCTGTGTTCCCCCAGCACAGTCCCAGACTGAACCTCCAGCCATGGATAAAACTGTTCCAGATTTCCATCCCATTTTCCACTCCATGAGAAACGAAGGGAATGTCGTTGTTTTGCCGTGGGGTTGGAAGAGGATGTACCTGTTGTCTTCTTTTGTCTCTTTATTTTGGAAGTGCACGAGGAAAGGAACTCTGTCCTTCCCCTAAAACCCCTCTTGGTGTTAGCAAGAGGAACGTTCTTGAGCCTTGCACTTGGTTTAACAAAACCTCAGCCCCAAATGTGACTGACAGCTCCTGCATGCCTGAGTGGGGCCTTGCCCCAGCACTGTTCCAGGCATGTAATATATTGCAATATTACATGTTCCTGCATGGGATTGGTGGCATGTCCTCCACGGGAGACTCAGGGGTGAGGGAACAAGCTCTGACCCCCAGGAGAGCTCTGTCCCTCACCAGGAAGGCTCCCAAACCCTCTTGGTACGACGTTCCTGCCAGAGGAGTGCACGGAGAAACACCCCTGACTTATCCAGAGACCCCTGCCTGATCCAGAGACCCTCCCTGCCTCATCCAGACACTCCCTGCCTCATCCAGAGACCCTCCCTGCCTCATCCAGAGACCCCTGCCTCATCCAGAGACCCCCCCTGCCTCATCCAGAGACCCCTGCCTCATCCAGAGACACTCCCTGCCTCATCCAGACACTCCCTGCCTCATCCAGAGACCCCTGCCTCATCCAGAGACCCCCCCTGCCTCATCCAGAGACCCCTGCCTCATCCAGACACTCCCTGTCTCATGCAGCCGGGAGGGAAGAGCCAGGTGTGGCTCTGTCCCTTCTCCTGCTGGGAATGGGATGGAGCAGCTGAGCCTCCTGTGCTGGTGCTGCTGCCCTGGCTGGGAGCGTTGGAGTCGGTGCAGGAAGGGCCCCAGGTCCTGGTGAGTGGCTGGGAGGTGACAAAACCTGGCCAGCACCTGTGGCTGAGCCCTGCCAGGACCCTGTCCTGCCCCAGCCTTCTCCTCTGAGCTGCTGGATACATCCCAGGTGAGGCTGGGTCATGCTGCCTGCAGCCCTGGTGAGGATGGACACAAAAGCTGTCAAAGCATCCCCAAACCAAACCAATTCCACCACCAAAGCCACCCTGGGTACCCACAAATATCCCAGTGAGTGACCTGGGGAGCAAACAATTCCCTCTGTTGTTCTTGTGCCTTTTTCTCCCTTGCAGAGGAACCAAAGGCAAGGACATCAACACCATCAAGTCCCTGCGAGTCCTGCGCGTGCTCAGGCCTCTGAAGACCATAAAGCGCCTGCCAAAACTAAAGGTTAGAAAATAACCCAAATNCTCCACCCTCCTCCCCTGGAGTTACAAGAGATAAAGAAAAAAGAAACCACTCCCAACTGCTTTCTACAGATGAAATAGAATGCACTTTTTTTTGGTTACATAACCCAAGACATTCCTTCTCTGGAGGTTTCTGGCTGATCTGAGTGGACTCCACATAATCCATCCTGTTTCTGTTGCTTTTATTTCATTGCAATGAATCTCTGTGCCAGAGGAGCACAAACAGCTGGGCAGATGTTGAGCAAATGTCAAAGTCTCGGGTGCTTTTGCAAATAATGTGGGCAATGCTAGGGATTCCTGTGAATCCACATGAAAATAAAACCTCTACAAATAGGAAAAGATGCAAATAAATTAAATTAGAGTTCATAAGTGGGAGGCTCTTTGATGTGATAAAGGAGAAAATGGGGTTGGGAGGGTTTGGCTTTCCCTAGAGATTTTAACATGAATATTGCAAGGTTTTCCACAGGCTGTCCAAAGAGATTTGTCATTGCTATGGGAGAAACTTTAATTTATTCATCTTTCTTAAAGAATCCATAGTTCAGGGGTTTATCCCTAGAACACTGATCTAAAAAATAAAATTAATTTTATGGCCTGTGATTACTCATCCAGACCAACAATCTGAGGTACAGCCAGGCCCTGCAAAGAGAAAAAGGAAGGAATTAACAAAATTCAGAAATTTGTGAGGTTTAGGGACTCTTCAATACCTTTTGTGGGCTGTTTTCTGTGAGAGCTGGGGAAAAGCTTGGAATGTTTTGGAAGGGTGAAAATGTGTTTGGCAATTCCTGTTTTCACATCAAAATAAGGCTCAGCTGTTTTGAAGATTTGTTTTTGTCTGAGCCCACCATTCATGCTTAAATAATTTTAGTTTTATGCACACTAAATTTATTTGAAAAGGAACATTAATGTTGAACCATGTAGAAATTTCTTGAAGGATTCTTGAGCTGATCAGAAGGATTTCCATGAGGATTTCTGGATTGATCAGAGGGATTTCCATCAGGATTCCTGGCTGATCAGAAGGATTTCCATCAGGATTTCTGGGCTGATCAGAGGGATTTCCATCAGGATTCTTGAGCTGATCAGAGGGATTTCCATCAGGATTTCTGGGCTGATCAGAGGGATTTCCATCAGGATTCTTGAGCTGATCAGAGGGATTTCCATCAGGATTCTTGGGCTGATCAGAGGGATTTCCATCAGGATTTCTGGGCTGATCAGAGGGATTTCCATCAGGATTCTTGAGCTGATCAGAGGGATTTCCATCAGGATTCTTGAGCTGATCAGAGGGATTTCCATCAGGATTTCTGGATTGATCAGAGGGATTTCCATCAGGATTCCTGGGATGATCAGAGGGATTTCCATCAGGATTCTTGAGCTGATCAGAGGGATTTCCATCAGGATTTCTGGATTGGTCAGAGGGATTTCCATCAGGATTCCTGTATTGATCAGAGGAATTTCCATCAGGATTCTTGAGTTGATCAGAGGGATTTCCATCAGGATTTTTGAATTGATCAAAGGGATTTCCATCAGGATTCTTGAGCTGATCAGAGAGATTTCCATCAGGATTCCTGGGATGCATCAGGGATGTAATTCTATGAATGATTCACTCCCATTCAGAGGAACAGGAGCAGGATTGTACAAACCCTGTGCCTGGGCAGGGACTGCTCAATTTCTGGTATAATGACAAACTTCTGACTAAAATGAAACTGCAAATTACTTGTAATGAATCAGGGCCTCATACCCACGTAGGAAATGGATTTGAGGAGTTCTTTGCAGGGAGTTCAGGAGTGCACACGCTGACTACATTAGTCACACCTCATTTTGACAGCTCTTCAGAAAATTTTATTCAAAGCATTTGGTTGTTTTGTTTCTGCTGGTTTTTTCCTTATTATTCCAACAGTTTTTGCCAAGCCACTGGAAGTAAAATCAAAACAAGTGCAATTTTCATTGTCTAATGAAATGTTTGCTCAGGACTAATATTGTCTTGACAAGCTGTGATTGTCTTTATAAATGTTATGAATGGCATCAGGAAATTCAGTGGCACAGCCAGAGCTGTGGATGAGGGAGATGAGGGAAGGGAAGGAAGGGAGATGAAGGAAGCTGGAATTATTTCTCTCAGCTTTGGGAAGTGTTTGGGAAGCGAAAATCCACTGAGGCATCCATGGGTGGTGGATGGGTAATGAGTACCAAGTGAGAGAGATTTAGGTGGGATATTGGGAAGGAGTTGTTGGAAACTGGGAAAATGGGGAGGCCCTGGCACAGGGTGCCCAGAGCAGCTGTGGCTGCCCCTGGATCCCTGGCAGTGCCCAAGGCCAGGCTGGGCAGGGCTGGGAGCAGCCTGGGACAGTGGGAGGTGGGAATGAGATGATCTGTAAGGGATCTGCCCATCCCTCTTCCTACTCAAACCCTTCTGTGATCCCCACAGTGCAGTTAAATTCATCCCAAATTTTGGATGAACTTTTCCTTTCTTGCCACCCCTTGACCTTGTCCCCCTGCACCCCAGGCTGTCTTTGACTGCGTGGTGAACTCTCTGAAGAACGTCCTCAACATCCTCATCGTGTACATGCTCTTCATGTTCATCTTCGCCGTCATCGCCGTGCAGCTCTTCAAGGGCCGCTTCTTCTACTGCACGGACGAGTCCAAGGAGCTGGAGAAGGACTGCAGGTACAGCTGGGAGCAGGGAATTCCTGCAGGGAATGTGGCAGGGAGCAGCTTCCTCCAGCTCCCCAGGCTGCCCCCAAGGCAGGGGTTTGCTGATCTGTAAATAAGAGCAAGAATTCAGCACACAGAATCACAGAATCACAGAATAATGAGGTTGGAAGAGACCTCTAAGATCATCAAGTTCAACCTCTGCCTTAACACCTCAACTAGACTATAGCACTGAGTGCCATGTCCAGTCTTTTTTTAAACACATCCAGAGATGGTGAATCCACCACCTCCCTGGGAAGACAATTCCAGTGCTTTATTATTCTTTCAGCGAAAATTTTTTCCTCATATCCAACCTGTACCTTCCCTGACGTAGCTTGAGACTGTGTCCCCTTGTGCTGTCAGTGGAAGAGACCGACCCCACCTGTCTAAACCTCCCTTCAGGAAATTGTAGAGAGCAATAAGGTCACCTCTGAGCCTCCTCTTCTCCAGGCTAAACAACCCCAGCTCCTTCAAACGTTCCTCATAGGGCTTGTGTTCCAAGCCCCTTACCAGCCTCGTTGCCTCCTCTGGACACGCTCAAGCATCTCAAGGTCCTTCCTAAACTGAGGGGCCCAGAACTGGACACAGCTCTCAATGTCCTTTCTAAATTGAGGGACAGAACTGGACACAGCACTCAATGTCCTTCCTAAACTGAGGGGACAAACTGCACACTGCACTCAAGGTGTGCCCTCACCAGCACCGAGTACAGGGACAGAATGAGCTCCCTGCTCCTGCTGGTCACACCATTCCTGATCCAGGCCAGGATGCCATTGGCTTTCTTGGCCACCAAGGCACTGCTGGCTCATGTCCAACCCGCTGTCACCAGCACCCCCAGGTCCCTTTCTGCCTGAACACTGTCCAGCCACGCTGTCCCCAGCCTGTAACGCTGTAGCACAGGTACCCTGGAGGTGAATTTTCCCTTCTTTAAGAGCTGTGTCATGCCTGGCTCTGATCTTCAGGATGCAGGGCAGGCAGCTGCTTTCCTGGGAAAGCTGAGTGTGATTTTTGAGAAGGGATTCTGACAGTGTGACTGCTCTTTCCACCTGTTGCCTCGATTCTTAGAGCTCCTATGAATTAGCAAAACACACTGAATAAATAATCAGAAGCGTGGGACGTTAAAGAGCTACTAATTAGCGAGGAGAACGACAGGATGTGAATATCTTAAGAGCCCTGTCATGCTTTGTCTTTCCCAGCAGGCTGGCAAGGTGTGTTACTCCACAGTGTGCATCTCATTAGCTTTTTCTTGGCACCCAAAGCGCCTCCTCACCACTGTCCTGCTCTGCCCATCCCTCTCCTGCTGCCTGGCACCTGCAGGGCACGTCCCTGGTGGGATCCTAGGGGCTGTCACTGCAGTTCTTCCGTGGAAAAATGCAGATAAATTATGGAAAGGAATGTGAAATTACAGAATAGGGTGGGTTGGAGAGGGTTCTGCACGTGCCTGGCCCCTCAGAGTGGGATACATTTAGGATTTAGATGCAGATGGAGTGGGAGCCAGAGATGTTTCCCCATCAAGCAGAAGTTTTCTGTGGGGTCAGACAATTGAGGGACAGGCATGGTGTTAATGGCTGGCTTTGCCTAAGGAATTAATGAATGCCCTGATTAAAATTTCTTTCATTTTCAGACCTCAGGTCCAGTTCCCATGGCTAAAACTGGCTCAAAAACTGGAATTTACTTCTGTCATGGACTTTGAGGGAGTCTCTTTGTCATTAATCCCCAGCACAATCCAGACTGTGCTGCTGGGGCTTTCCAATACTCCCAAGAAATGCCTGATCTGCTTTAATTCTCTCATTGGCTCTGAATCTCTTTTTCCTAGGGGTCAGTACCTCGATTATGAAAAAAATGAGGTGGAGGCCCAGCCCAGGGAGTGGAAGAAGTACGAGTTCCACTATGACAACGTGCTCTGGGCCCTGCTCACGCTCTTCACCGTGTCCACAGGGGAAGGGTGGCCAACGTGAGTACCCAGCACTGCCAGGGCTGATGGTGCAGGTAAAGAGGTCCCCGGAGCCCTGAGGGACAGCAGGTGACCTGGGAAATGAGAAAAATCTTCCATCTGCTAAGTCTGGTGTGATTTTGGGTGAACCTGCAGGCAGAGCTCTGCGTTTTCCTCTGTGCCCTTCTGAGCTGGCACAGGGATGCTCAGAAAGTTTTCAGCTCTTGCTTCAGGTTTTTGGACTTGCACACCTTTTACAGGGGTAAAACTGATAATGAAAATGGTAGAAAATGAAGGGGGAAAAGTGTTGTGAGCTCTGCTGAAAGTCTGCTGGGCATGACAGGCCCCAAATGACATTTCCTGTTCAGCACATGACTTTATTTTGGCACATGTGGAGTGCAGTGTGTGGCCAGGGCTTCTCAGCCTCCACGTTCAACTCTTTCGTAAAATAAAGACTGAAACAGCATCAGCCTCCCTTTTGCAGTCCCTCACTGTGTTCCCCTACTTGGATGTCATCAACACCTCTCTTTTCCCGCCCTTATTCCATCCCTGCTGACCAGAGAAGAGAAGCCAGATCCAGCTGGATCCTCTCCCCTTGGCCAGGGGGGATCAGTGGATCTGGACACAGCAAATCTCCACCATTCTCCACAATGGTGAGAACAAACGGTTTCCCAAAAAAATATCCTCAAGGAAAGCTTCTTCCCAGCCTCGTGGGTGGGAGCAAGCTTTTCCTGAGCATATGGAAAACCCTGCACGTGAGGGAAGGCCAGGGAGTGATTCTCAGGGGGTCCTGGTGCTTCCCAGGGATTGTGTTGACCTTTCCTCTCTCTTTGCATTTGCTTGCAGTGTGCTGAAGCACTCAGTGGATGCCACCTACGAGGAGCAGGGGCCCAGCCCTGGCTACAGGATGGAAATGTCCATCTTTTACGTGGTCTATTTTGTTGTCTTCCCTTTTTTCTTTGTCAACATCTTTGTGGCGTTAATCATCATCACCTTCCAGGAGCAAGGAGATAAAGTGATGTCAGAGTGCAGCCTCGAGAAGAACGAGGTACCCACCTCTTCTGCCTCCAGAGTTGGTGTTCCAGGGGCTCAGAGCTCCTGGGTACTGGGGGAAGGCCCCTCCCAGTTCCCTCTGTGCTGGGAGGACTGGAGACCAGTGGTTATTGAAGTTGTGTGGTGTGGAGACCACAGAAAGGAGTGGCTGTTTCAGCTTCTGCAGAAAAACAAAAACAGGGAGAGCCCCCAGGTGCTCCCTGTTGGGAGCCACTGTCACACATCCCCTGGAGCACCCCAAGGGAGGATGGATCTGCCCTGCCCCATCCCCAAGGCCAGGCTGGACAGGGCTTGGAGCACCCTGGGACAGTGGAATTGTCCCTGCCACGCCAGGAGTGTCACTGGATGAGCTTTAAGGTCCTTTCCAGCCCAAACCATCCCATGATTTTTATGTTTGCTCGAGTGTGGAGGGGTAGAAGGAGGCAAAGCTTGAGGCCAGACCTCAAAAATCAATCTGAGGTTCAGCTGCTGTGGCTGCCCAGAGGAAAACTCCTCTCTCCAGGCTGGTTCTGTGCCTGGCTGGGATTTGTCCTCCTGGGAGCAGCCAAAAGGAGATGCCTTGAGAAGGGTGTAAGACCAGGGCAAGAATCTCTTTCCTTAATGTCCCCAAAATTACCATTATTTTCCACTCAGGGAGCTCCTGAGCTGGTTTTTCTTTAGTTACTGGCATCTGTGTATCTCCCTTCCATGGGTGTATCCAGTTTCCTTCTCAATCCATGCAGATTTTTAGCATCTGCAGCATCCTTCCTCCAGGGTCCCACAGCCTCAACGACCCCTCTTGGGAAGAACCATCTCTTTTCATATATTTTGAAACTGGAACCTGATTTTTGATGAAAAGAGATGAATTTTCAAGTGATTTTTAATTAGTTTCTTGTTTGTCTAAATGAACAAAAAGTCCAAAATAAAGCAGAATATTTAGAAAGCTTTACCCATGTTATTTTCCAACTGAGCAGAAAGTGATTTCAGACTTGGAATTCTAATGTAAATCCAAGATGGGAAAATGCTCCAGAATCAAAACCTCTTGTAGAATACAATTTTTATCATAGTTTTGTATTCATAATAAAGTGAAATATCCAGTGAAGGGGATCTCTGAGGGTTCCCCCAGCACTTTTGGTGGATAATTTATTGGCAAATTCAGTTCTCATTTTATAAAACATTCTGAGCTGTTTGGGTGTTGCTGGGTGTGGGGACACACCCGAGTTCCACAATACTTTTTAAAAAACACAAATAACATCTGTACCAATCCTCTGGTTCCTTCAATCACCCATCAGGAGGAGTTTGTGGGACTGGGAAGGGATCAGGACCCAGGAGGGGCTGGGCTCTAATGGGATGTGGTAGGACTGCAAGGGGTATTGCAATGTTATAGGATAAATATTCCAGGAAAATTGATCAGGGTTTGGGAATCCTGTGCTGCATTTTACACAAACAATCAGAACTCACTTGGTGTTAAATGCTCTGCTCACTCTCCCAACCCCATCCCGATGGATAAAGACTTCCAGCCCTTTTTCTGGCACCTTTTCATGCCCTTTTTGTTTTGTAGAGGGCCTGCATAGACTTTGCCATAAGTGCCAAGCCCCTGACCCGCTACATGCCTCAGAACAAGCAATCCTTCCAGTACAAGATGTGGAAATTCGTGGTGTCCCCTCCCTTTGAGTATTTTATCATGGTCATGATTGCTCTCAACACCATCGTGCTCATGATGAAGGTGAGTGGGATCTTCCTGACTCCTGGAATTTTGGGCTGTTGTTTGGAGAGGGCAGAGCAGCCTCCACTCCCCGTGTGCCTGCTGGGATCCCTTTGGCCCCGAGGGAGGAGCATGAGCTGGGATCAGATCCCACAGTGGGGTTCCCTCAGCAGGGGTGGTTGGGCTCAGCCCCTTTGGGATGGAGCTGGGATCTGCAGGTCCTGATCTGCACCTCAGCCTGGGCTTTCTCCTGCAGGGCAGGGTCTTGGGGCTGCTTAGAGTCTGGTCAGGCCATGGAAATTCAAAGGAGTAGCTTTAGATGGGAGATTGGGCAGGGATTGTTCCCTGGCAGGGTGGGCAGGCCCTGGCACAGGGTGCCCAGAGCAGCTGTGGCTGCCCCTGGATCCCTGGCAGTGCCCAAGGCCAGGCTGGACAGGGCTGGAGCAGCCTGGGACAGGGGGAGGTGTCCCTGCCATGGCAGGGGGGCCACTGGATGATGTTTAAGGTACTTCCAACCCCAGCCATTCTATGGTTCTGTGAAATTACTCAATTTTGGAACAGCACCAGGCTCCTGGGATGTGATCTAGAGTGGGGGAAGAGACACAGGTGGATGATGTGCCCTCCTGTCCCTCACCTATCTCAGAGCATCTTCACAGTCAAGGGTTCTCCATCTTTTTAGTGGATGAAACACAGTCCTGCACTTGTCCCCTGGGTTTGAAAATGCCCATTTCTCCCTGCTGCTCTGTGCTGTGCCTACAGGGGATGTCCCTCAGCAGCAGTCTCCCCTCCTGGGGATATTCCAGCTGCCCCTTAGTACAGAATGGAGCAGGAGACAGGAATAACTGTGTTGTAACCCCAAATCCCACTGGAAGTGAGCACAGAACCCTGACTGAAACAATCTGGGAAAGGTTTTGTGTGTCAGGGATCTCCCAGTAACAGCCTCTCTTCCATCCTGCTTCAGTTCTATGATGCTCCAGAAGCATACGAGGAAATGCTGAAATGCCTGAACATTGTGTTCACATCCATGTTTTCCATGGAATGTGTGCTGAAGATCATTGCCTTTGGTGTGCTGGTAGGTGCCTCCCCCCTTCTCTTCCACCTCTCTCCTCTCTCCACGAAATGCTCGCGTTTCGTGGCGCGCATTTAAAAAGATGCAAACAAAAAAACCCCAACCTGTGCTGGCAAAAAGGAAATAACCCCTGGATCCCTCTATTCCCCTTGTGTTCTCGTTTGGCAGAATTATTTCCGAGATGCCTGGAATGTCTTTGATTTTGTAACAGTGTTGGGAAGTATTACTGATATTTTAGTAACAGAGATTGCGGTAAGTACAGTCTGCTCAATTTATTTCATTTACAAACAAAGCTGTGCCCTGTCAAGACACTGAACCTTCTCCCTGCCAGCCTCATTCCCTGGAGCTGCCTCTGGGAGTCATGGTGGCCTTGGCTGACCCTGCTCCATGAGCTCTGCTTTTCCTTGGAGCTGAGCACATCCCAAAGAGGGAAGGTTCTGATGGGAACCTCAGTGCTCGTGACTCTGCCAGGGAGCAGCTCCCTCTCTCTGCAGCAAACTGCTCTGGGAGCTCTGTCCCCAGGCCTTTTCTGCCTGTTCATGGAAAAATCCTGCTGAATTTAGACAGGGAAAAGACCAAAGGGATTCTGCTGTGTTAATGTGGGAGGTGTTTTGCAGGGCATATGTCTGGCCCCTGGGGTTCCTGCCCAGTCTGGAAAGGGTGAAAAGAAGTGACACAGGGACAGTGGGAAGGGAAGAGGTGAAGAGTCTGGACTGGGGTAATGTTCTGTCACAAAAGCTCTGTGGGACAATGAATCAACAAACTGCTTTCCCATAGGATTTCTGGCCAGCCCTCCAAGGGCTGCTGCCTCCCTGTTAACAAATCTTGTACATCTCACAAGGTGGACAGAGTCATCAGTGAATTCTGGAGGATTTTTCCATTAGGGCAGCCAATGTCTGTCTCAATCCCTGACAGGGATATTGATATTAATCCCTGTCTGATATTGATATTAATCCCTGTCTGATATTACCTGATGTATAATTTGTCCTCTCCTCTCCCAGTGCATGTTGTAGCTAATGATGTATCAGAGTGTGATGAATTTGAACTTGACCATAACCTTTTTCCTCAGCCTGTAGATGTTCTGTGTGTGCTCAGAACTGTGCTCCTCACGTTCCTTTACAGGTGGTGGTGAAGACCGTGTCACTGTTTCTAACAAAATGCATTTTTATTTAACCTCCTTGGTACAAAATAACGCACAACCCCCCGAGTTTTCCTCCCCATACAAATGATGTTCATTTATCTGCTGGTGAATTTAATGTTGTAGCCTTTGGATTTTGTTTTCAGTGCAGCCAGGCTAAAGTTACTCAGCTCACCCTCTCTTGGGAAGGCACAGGGTGCTTGTCCCCACTCCCTCTGCCATGGGATTTGTTTTCTTAACAAGGGCACCCAAACTTTTGCCATGGTTTGAAAATCTGTGAAAATATTTGCAAGTCAGCTACAAACAGGCTGAAGCTTTTCCAGCCCCACTTTGGCCACTTTTCCTGGGAGGAGGCAGCACTGACAGCTCACATGGGAGCCTCTGGTCGCTCCCAGACTGGTGTCTTCTCCTTCAGGAAGGTTTCTAATTCTCAGCACCAAGCCCTGCTGCTAAAATCCTCATTTTTGGAGCAATTTCTCAGGCAGGGAGCAGCCACAGTTAATGGGACACTGCCTCTCCCTCCAGCTCCCACAGGATGGCCCAGCCAGGGAATTGGATCAGACTGGGCTGTGAGACATTTCCAGCATCAAAACCTCTGCAGAGTCATGGGAATTACCCCAAAAACCCCAACAGGGCTAAGCTCCCATGTGCCTTCCCCTTCTCCTCCCAGGGGGGAAGGCACAGATTTTTGGTTTATGAGGAACTGGATCCATTCAGTCCATAGAGAGGATTTCCTAAAGGAGGTCACCAGATTCTCCTGGCAGTGTCCAACATGGAGCTGATCACAAACATGTCTCATATAAAAGCCAGATGTCCCCAGGACCACTCTAGCCCTGAGCTCTTGGTCCTTTATCTGTGTCTTTGCTCTCTCTAAATATTCCCCTCGTGCAGCACCCACGTGGGGCTGATCTCTTCTCCCCAGTGAGAAGCAGCAAGGCAGGAGGAAACAGGCTCAGGTTGCTCCAGAGGAAGTTTAGGGTGGATATGAGGAATCATGGATTCATGGAAGGGTGGGCAGGCCCTGGAACAGGTCAGTCCCCATCCCTGGAGGGATTTGAAAGCTGTGTGGATGTGGCACTTGGGGACAGCCTTTAAGGGTGGCCTTGGCAGTGCTGGGGGAATGGTTGGACTCAGTGATCTCGGAGATCTTTTCCAACTTGAACAATTCCCTGATTTCTGTGTAGCCACCAGATCTCTGTCCCTGCTTTCCCCTTCAGACACTGCCCAGGGGTCATCCCCTGCCATTTTCCTTCTAAACTTGGTTTTCAACACTTCTTTGGGGCAGCTCCTGCCTGATCTCTCCCCAGCAGCCCTCCCTCCCCACGGGACAGCCACCAGCACAGACATCTGTGCAGCCCCACACAGGGACAGGGCACAGGCACCACAGGGATAGTGCAGTGCCCTGGGGACAGTGTGGGGACAGGCCTGGACAGCCCTGCTTGGGTCTGGCACTGAGCATTGGCAGTGCCCTGAGATCACACTGAGAACAGGAATTGGTAACAGGAATTGATAATGGGAATTGATAACAGGATTGGTAACAGGAACTGATAACAGGATTGATAACAGGAATTGGTAACAGGAATTGATAACAGGAATTGATAACAGGATTGGTAACAGGATTGGTAACAGGAACTGATAACAGGAATTGATAACAGGAATTGATAACAGGATTGATAACAGGATTGATAACGGGATTGATAACAGGATTGGTAACAGGAACTGATAACAGGATTGATAACAGGAATTGGTAACAGGAATTGATAACAGGAATTGATAACAGGATTGGTAACAGGATTGGTAACAGGAATTGATAACAGGAATTGATAACAGGAATTGATAACAGGATTGGTAACAGGAATTGGTAACAGGAATTGGTAACAGGATCGATAACAGGAATTGATAACAGGATTGATAACAGGATTGATAACAGGAATTGGTAACAGGATTGATAACAGGCTTGGCAGCTGGCAGGATGCCCCTCATGGAATTCCTCCCACTTCAGCCAGGGGAATGTGGTGGATTTGCTCCTGTACCGGGCTCTCCACGGCCACTAAAACCCTCCTGCCCTCAGGGCCAGGCTGGGCAGGGCTGGGAGCAGCCTGGGACAGTGGGAGGTCCCTGCCCAGGGCAGAGGATGGAAGGGGATGAGCTTTAAGGTCCCTTCCAACCCAAACCATTCCATGACTCTGCCCCATTATGATTCTTCCAACCCAAACCACTCCATGACTTTATGATTCTGCCCTTCCTGTCCTGAGGATGGAAAAGCAGCAGAAGGATGCTGCCCTCTGTTCCTGCCCCATGAGCTTTGGGATATTTTGTTAAGCTGCAATTTGACCTAAGTTAAATACTTCTGGTATTGAGAAATGATGTAGAAAAAGGAACCAATAGAACCAGTTTGATCCAATTTTGAACCAGTAGTTCCAAAATAGAACCAGTTTTAGAAAAATGTAGAAAAAAAAAGGCCTGAAAGAGCTGATGCAGAGATCTGAACATGCAGAGATGGAGGTGAGGAGCAGGAGGGGCCTCATTCCCAGAGCACAGGGGTGGCCTCTGCACAGCCTCTCTCCCTTGGGAATTCCAGGTAGGGCAGAGCAGGGAATAAAGGCTGAGGATGAGAATCCACTCAGCTGCTGCTGAACCAGCCCCACCTCAATTCCTCAGGGCATGAGAGGGGTGCAGGGAGCAGGGAATAACCAGAGAGGAGAGCAGGGCGTGGATCCCACTGTCCCAGCCATGTCCCCAGCTGGGAATGGCCCTTTCCCTCTGTGCCATCCTCAGCTCCAGCCTCCCCTCCCCTGCTGGGCACAGCCTGGGGCTGCCCCTTCAGTCCTCCAACCCTCCTGGCTGTTCCCTCCTCAGCTGGGAGGTCCAGGTGACACCCCCAAGGTGACAGCCACAAGGTGACAGTCACAGGGGGACAGCCACAGGGGGACAACCACGAGGTGACAGCCACAGAGTGATAGCCACAGGGTGACTGTCACAGGATAACAGCCCCAAGGTGACAGCCACAAGGTGACAGCCACAGAGTGATAGCCACAGGGTGACTGTCACAGGATAACAGCCCCAAGGTGACAGCCACAAGGTGACAGCCACAGAGTGATAGCCACAGGGTGACTGTCACAGGATAACAGCCCCAAGGTGACAGCCCCAAGGTGACAGCCACAAGGGGACAGCCACAGGGTGATAGCCACAGGGTGACTGTCACAGGGGACAGCCCCAAGGTGACAGCCCCAAGGTGACAGCCACAAGGTGACAGCCAGAAGGAGACAGCCACAGGGTGACAGCCCCAAGGTGACAGCCACAGGGTGACAGCCACAAGGTGACAGCCACAAGGTGACAGCCACAGGGTGACAGTCACAAGGTGACCCTGACTGCCAGACCACAGCCATGCCTGTCCCACCCCCTCCAGGGCCCCGTGGAGATGTGTTCTGGGTGTGACACTGAGCTCAGCTCACAAATACTGCCAGGGCACCATTTCCCTCTGTATTTCCAGCTAGAAGTGCTCTCCAAACGTGAATAACCCTGGCTGGCCTCACCTGGAGAGACTTGGCTTCCACAGCCTTGTTTGGGACCTTTAACCCTCTGAGAAGTAAAGACAAAAGGAAAAGAAATGTGTGGATTAATTGCTTTGTTTTAATTTTCCTGGTCATGTCACATGTAATTTACCTCATGGTTGTAGTGGAATATCTATTTTTTAATTTCCTCTGGCAAAAGCATGAATGTCAGTTTTTTTACCCTCAGTAATTGAGGGGAAAGAGGTGGGATTAAGGAAGAGGAGTCCTTGTGGACACAGTTGGCCTTGGGAGGCTGAGTGGGTGTTTGGCAAACTGACATCTATTTCTATGCCTGGAAATACAAAAAAACATCCTGAGAAGTGTTTGTGAATTGTCTCCAAATTTGCATTACAAACTGAAATGCAAATAACAACTGCACTGTCTGTGTTACCTCAAGGTTCTCCGAATCCGTTTTGGTTCCAAGCATTTTTTATTTCTGGAGTTCCCATAAAATAACACCTCCCCCGATAGCCCAATGGTTTTTTTCCAGTGAAATTTTTCAGAGTTTCCTTTTTGCTTGTCCTGATTACTCATTTTCTCTTTTGTTTCCTGTTTTTGTTCCTTATTTTCCTTATCTACCTGCTGAATCACGCCATCCAATCAACATACAATGCGAAAACCATGTCTCCGTCTGTATGTTGTGCACCTGCTGCTCAAAAAAAAATATAAAACTTTGTAAATAACCTTGCAAATATCCATCCATGACAACATCACATATAGGACACGGTTGGTTTCATTGAATTTAAACAATTCTTTAAATTCTCTGCTTTGATTTTCTCTCGTGTTTCTTTGATTTGATCCGGTTTTGGTTTGGTTTTGTTTTCTTTGATGAAGTTCTGATTGCACTGCTGGAAAAGCCTCACTGCAGCGTGGCTTCTGCCCTGCACCTCCCTGCTGGGCTCATTGGTGACCTGAGCAGTTGCCAATGGCCTGTCCCTGCTCCCTGTGCCACCCCCTGTGCCAAAGGGGACACTGCCACTCGCTTTATTTCCATAGAGATGGAGAGGGAAGGATCTTCTGCACCTGGAAACGCTGGGGTTTGGAGCTGGTGCTACCAAATTCAGCTCTCTGCAAGTGGGTTTGGCTTGGTTTGGCTTCTTTTAGGATGAGAGGATGGAGCTTTCTGCTGAAGGAAGCACCTGACAGCCTTACAGGTGTTTTAACCTGGGTATTGTAAGGCAAAAATATTATTGGGGTGGTGGCAGACTTGCTTCCCTCAAATCAAAAAGGATGGGAAAGAAGGATATTAAATTTGAAAATTCTCTGTGACATCAACCCAAGGAGAACCTGTTTTGCCACCACAGTGGACACAGAGCCACTGGATGCAAACCCAAACCCCAAGTAAAATGAATAAATCATGTTATGATCAGAGCTGAAAAGTACCAGGAACCAGATCCCACTGGGAATTCTGCGCCAAGGTGCAAATTTATTCTAAAAATGCCTTTGGAAATATTGGCCTTTATCTTCGAAAATGACCAATTCAACAAAAGAGAATCCATAAAGAAAAATGAAATCAGAAATATATATTTTTTTCCATTCTTCATTATCTTGGATACTACAGTTGATAACACAAATGAGACCAAAAGCTTCTCAAAAATCCTTGCTCAGCCACCTGACACCAGCTCTGGGATTTGTGAACATCCACGTTTCCTGTTGCACAGTTGCTGTTTAGAAAGGATTCAGGGTGAATTTTTATTTCCAGGCTGCACAGAATCCCCATGGATGTTTGTGGAGGGTCCTGGGGGGAATTTTCTGCTGGGATGCAGCAGAGAAAAAGCCAATGTGTAAGTTCAGAGCTTGCCCAACCAAGAGGGGAATCCTCCGTGGTGCTGGATCCCTTCCAGATGTGTGGGAGCAGAGGATAAATTCGAAGACACTGCTGCACACCTGGCCCAGGCAGCACAGAAAGGGGTTCTGGCTTTAGCTGTGAACATAAAAATATATTGGGGAAAAATCAGTTTGCTAAATTTTGGCTGCTGTCCCTGTCACAGGTTCAAGACTGAAAAGCTCATCCTGCACTTTGTTGGGATTGGGGTGGGTTTTCCACAGAGACAAGTCCAGGCTCCATCAACCCCTCAGCATCCAAGGGAGGTGTTTGGAGCACCACGTTGTCCTCTGGAGCTGCTGCAGGGACACAGCAGAAGCAGCAAAGATGAGAGGAATCCTGGACAGGAGGAGCTGAGGGCAGAGCCTGAGAGCTCCCCGGGGCTGCAGCTCCTCCCCAGGGCAGCTCCAGCTCTGCTCTGGGACAGGGACAGCACCCAGGGCACGGCTGGAGCTGGGCCAGGGCAGGCTCAGGCTGCAGAGCAGGGAAAGGTTCTTCCCCCAGCGGAGCTGGCACTGCCCAGGCTCCCCAGGGAATGGGCCCGGCCCCGAGGCTGCCACAGCTCCAGGAGCCTTTGGACAGCGCTGCCAGGGATGCCCAGGGTGGGGCTGGTGGGGTCTGGGCAGGGACAGGGGTGGCGCTGGGGGATCCCTTCAGTCCCTCCCAGCTCAGGATATTCTGTGATTCTGTGAAGTGGGGAATGAGGAGAGCTGTGGGCATCACACACATAAATAATTTTTCCAGCATTCCTGACTCAGGATGGAAGGACTGATAGGATGTCCCTCCAAAGGCAGAGTTCTGGACAAAGGTGACCAAAATCTTCAGCCTCTTAAAATCAGCAGTGGATTCCCCAAGCTCCACATGAAGCCAAGATCCTGTGCAAGGTTCAGGAAAACTGAATCAGTGCTGGCAATACCATGGATATTTAAATGGGAACTCAGCCTTTTCCTCATCAGTAATTCCTTAAGTAATTAATTAATTTGGTGATTCTTGTGGATACCAGATGAAGAGAAGTCCTAAAGCTTCCTGAGTGATCCCATTTTTGGCTTGATCAGACTCCTCTTCCTGCAGCTCCTTCTGCTTCCCTGTGGACAGAGGGAGCAGCTCCTGTGCTGGGCACTCTGCTGCTGAGGGCACTGGGGGGACAGATCCAGGCAGTGCCTGTGCCCTGATCTTCAGGGCTTTCCTGCTTTTCAGTATGGAAAACTCTGGAGCCTCCCAAAGAAGCAGAACATTGAAATCTTGGAGTCCAGTGGAGGCCACGGAGCTGCTCCAGGGCTGGAGCCCTCTGCTCTGGAGCCAGGCTGGGAGAGCTGGGGGTGCTCACCTGGAGAGGAGAAGGCTCCAGGGAGAGCTCAGAGCCCCTGGCAGGGCCTGAAAGGGCTCCAGGAGAGCTGGAGAGGGACTGGGGCCAAGGGACAGAGGGACAGGACACAGGGAATGGCTTCAGTCTGACAGAGAGTGGGGTTAGGTGGGATCTTGGGCAGGAATTGTTCCCTGGGAGGGTGGGCAGGCCCTGGCACAGGGTGCCCAGAGCAGCTGTGGCTGCCCCTGGATCCCTGGCAGTGCCCAAGGCCAGGCTGGACAGGGCTGGAGCAGCCTGGGACAGTGGGAGGTGTCCCTGCCATGGCAGGGGTGGCACTGGGTGATCTTTAAGGTCTCTTCCAACCCCAGCCATCCTGGGATTGTATGAAAACAACCAAAGAAAGGGTAACAGAGGAGGCTCCCGTGGTGGGACAACCTCCAAGGGCAGCTCTTCATTCTCCTTGTTTCCCCTCTGCTTCCCAGTTTTCTTCAGGGATGCATCACCCATCTCCTGCTGCAGGAAGTGGTGGCAGTGCCCGGCCATGCCCAGACCCCCAGGCCCTGGCTGATCCTGGGTCCCTTCAGTGCCAGCCCTTCCTTTTTCAGGAAAATAGTGACAGGCCAGGGGGAAATGATTGTCCAAGCTTAATTTGTTATTCCTCTGATAGATGATAAAATCCTAAAGCTTTGGTGCCTGTTGTGAGCACTGTGAGCATCTGTGCAACAGGAAAGCAAAAAAAAAAAACAACCTGGAAAAGATGACTTTGATAACCTTTGATATCAGATGTGTGCGTGGCACAGAAGTGTCTCAGTGAGAGTTGATGCCAAAAATTGCTTTTTACCCGGGAAATGTGGCACTGTGGAGTTTCCCCTTTGGCTGCATGCCACCCCAGCTCCTGCTTGGAGAGTTGAGGGGTGGGAGGATGGGTTTCTCTGTGGGGTGCTGAGGGTGCCACACGTGGAGCCCTGGCAGCCACCAGCAGTGTGGGGAGTGTGGGGAGTGGGGGGAATGTGGGGAATGTGGGGAATGTGGGGAATGTGCCTCTCTCCGGGCAGTGCTGGGAACGCTCCTTCCAACAGCCCCGGGGTGTCGGTGCTGGGGGATTTTCCTGGGTTGGGAGTGATTCCATGTGGAGCCGAGGCTTTCACTGCTCTTTAGGAAGTGGCAAGGCCAGAGTCAAATAGGGAATGTGGTCATGGTGGGGGAAATTCTATGGAGTTTTTGTTCATCTGAATCCCATGGAATGGGGGTCACAGACACAACTGCACAGTCTTGAGCCCTTTTCCCATCTCTGTCCCTTTTCCTTGGGGAGCACTGGGGTAGCCCAGCTTGCAGGGAGCCCAGCCCAAAGCAGTGTCCAGCATCTCTCAGCTGGGATGATGGGGCTTTAGCAAAGCCTGAGCAGGACAATGCCCCTGCTGCTGGGCTGCAGTTGTGAGGGAAGGGGAGATCCCACAGAGATGGATCCTGTGCCCCTCCTTGGAGCCTGAGGATTGTGCTTAAGCATTGCCCTGAAGTTCAGATCAGCCTTCCAGGCCTAAGTGCTGCCAGTGTCACACACGAGGGCTGATCCAGCTCCCACTGTGGGGAGATTTTCCTGGTTAAAAGGGCTCATGGTTAAACCTCTGCCCTGCCCTGGCACCGGTTCAGGGTGGGACCAGGGCAAGAAGAGCCCATTAGTGATGGTCCCTGCCCCGGGGGCCCTGCCCAGCCCTGCCCTGCTCAGGTGAGTGCAGCTGCAGTGTTGTGAAGGGAAGGTAAGAGCTGTGAAACAAACCTGGAGCTGCTGCTGAGACAATCTGGACATTTTCAGTGCCTGTTTTCCTGCCCAACCCAGGGGGATCCTCGCGCGTGCTTTGCCTGCCAGAGGTGGCTTCTGCTGCTGGCTGGAATGAGCTCAGTGTTGTCTGCTCCTTCATTGAACATTCCTGTGCTTTTCTCTCTTCTCTTTATTTGAGGATTGAGTCTGATCTTGGGTCTGTGCCTAACTCTGAGCTGCTTGTGTTTTTAACCTGAGAGAAACCGAGTGCATGCCTGAGACTGAGTTCTGGAACTCTTTGATGGGATTGGTGGAATGCAATGCTAATGGCCCCAAAACTGAGCTGGCATTGAAAGAATCCATAGATCCAACAAGCCCCCCAATTTCAGCATGAGCTCTGTAGCCAAATGAGCAAGAAATGTGGGTCAGTTCAATGTGACTTCTGGTAAAACAATAATTCAAGGGAAATACAATTTTTGCTCATCTTTAATGAGCAGAGCTCCTTATGATTCTATTTGCTGCTTCACTGCTCACTAGTTTAAAGTGGGATGTTTTCTCTCTTTAGCTCACTCAAGTCAAATAAGTGGCTGTGATCAGAGATCCACAAAAAAGCAAATTATGGAAAGGGGGAATGTTTTTTCATCTCCTTAAAATAGGAGGGCAAGAGGGATCTGGCTTTTGCATGTTTTGTTTTGGAAAGAACCCTCTCTAGATTAGCTCATTGGGGCAAGAATCCTCTTTTCACCGAAGGAAAGAAAAAACAAAAAAAATGGGGTAAGGGGTGGGGAAAATCCTAGAAAACGAATGGAAATCAGAACCTGCCTCCAGCAGTTCTTTGATGCACTTGTGCAGACACATTTAAAGAAAATTTGGAAAACCAGCAGGTTCCTAAGGCATCCTCTGCTGGTGAAAGCTCAACCTCCCCAATTGACTGGCTGCCCTTGATCCATCTTCCAAACAATCTTGTGGTGCCGTTTCTCCTCGGCAAACCTGTCCAGTCACACGTACAGACATTGAAAACCTCCGGGCTGGAAAACATCCTCATTCCTCTAAGGATGTTTGAATCTTCACTGGACAGTGCCTTTCTTTGTCTCTTGCGAGTGCTTAAGTTCAGTTCCCTGTCGAAACTGAGCTGACCAAGACTTCCAACCAACCTCACTCTTTTTCAAAATGAAAATCCGGCACCGTCCCCCTCTCCCTGAGTCCTGAGGGGGAGAAAATCTGCCTTGCTCAAAGCAAACCAGCCCTGCAAGGACAGCGCGACAGAGCCTTTTCCTTTTCTCTCATTGACCCAGTAGCAGAGGGGAGGGCTCTTGTGGAGAGGGGTTTTCTCATTCTTGCTGCATGTGGAGTGATCTGCACTGACGAATGTTTCTTTTGGAAGGTTTTCTGGTGGCCGATTTGCTGCTTAGATCGTGAAGCTGGTAATTTTAATTTCTTTTTTGCGGGCTGTGGTTTCGGATCGCGGTCGTTTCTGAAGGACACAAAACCTTTACTTTCCACAGGACAACTTCATCAACCTCAGCTTCCTGCGGCTCTTCCGGGCGGCCAGGCTGATCAAGCTGCTCCGCCAGGGCTACACCATCCGCATCCTGCTCTGGACCTTCGTGCAGTCCTTCAAGGTGAGCAGAGGTGGGCACAGAGGTGGGGACAGGGTCCTGCTTGGTGCAGCATCTTCCAGTGAGGATCCAAGAGCTTCCCTTTCCTTGGAACGGCCTCTCTGCACCTCCACAGTGTCACTGTGAGGCTCACCAGGGAATGAGACTGGGACACAGGTCTGGGCTCACAGAGCATGCAGGGCAGGAAGACAACTTTATTTACAAAACTCCACTTTTATACATTTCCTGTCAGGTCTGTGGATTGGAGGATGGAATTCCCACCTCCCCACCACACTGGTCAAGGGGGCTGTCACAGTCTCCCCTTCTCTTGGAGAAGGAATCCAGAACATTGCCAATGTTTACAAATCGTGGTCCTGTGTTTGCATTCATGAGCATGAGAAGCTGAACACTTCTTCTCCAGTATGAACTCTCAGTAAACCAGGAAAACCTCATGGCAACACGAGGCCTACCAGGAAATGAGACTGGGACACAGGTCTGGGTTCACAGAGCACGCAGGACAGGAACACAACTTTATTTACAAAACTCCACTTTTATACATTTCCTGTGAGGCCTGTGGATTGGAGGATGGAATTCCCACCTCCCCACCACACTGGTCAAGGGGACTGTCACACAGTCTTGTGTGTCCCAGCATGGAATGTAAAACAATGGCTCTGTTTGTGGGACAGAGCTGGTGTTGGCATTCAAGGAGCGTGAGAAGGTACAGACTTCTCCTTAATATGAATGCTCAGGCAGCTGGAAAAACCTCATGGCAACACCACAGGGCATTACAGAGGGCAGAATTCAGGAATTCTTCAGGAAAGAGGATTGGTGAGCACTGCCCAGCCATGGGAATATTAATTCTGCAGAAAATCAATCTGGTTTGATTTTCCACCAAAAATATTAATTATTTAATGTTAACCCCAAGAACATTAACTCTTGAATTAGGGAAGAATACTAATAATTAGTTCACCAAGAATATTAATTATTAATTCAACTGGTCAGTGTAACTAGGGATATTAATTCTGCTAGAAGTGAACTGGTTCACACTGACCATTCTTAGGAATATTAATTCTGCAGAAAAATCAAACTGGTTTGATTTTCCACCAAAAATATTAATTATTTAATGTTAACCCCAAGAACATTAACTCTTGAATTAGGGAAGAATACTAATAATTAGTTCACCAAGAATATTAATTATTAATTCAACTGGTCAGTGTAACTAGGGATATTAATTCTGCTAGAAGTGAACTGGTTCACACTGACCATTCTTATATTAATTCAATATTAATTCTGCTAAAAATGAGCTGGTGAGCACTGCCCAGCCACAGGAATATTAATTCTGCAGAAAATCAATCTGGTTTGATTTTCCGCCAAAAATATTAATTATTTAATATTAATTCCAAGAACATTAACTCTTGAATTAGAGAAGAATACTAATAATTCATTCACCAATAATATTAATTAATTAATCAATATTAATTATTAATTCAACTGGTCAGCGTAGCCAGGGATATTAATTCTGCCAAAAGTGAACTGGTTCACACTGACCATTCCTAGGAATATTAATTCTGCTAAAAATGAGCTGGTGAGCACTGCCCAGCCCCATGAATATTCATTTTCTACAGAAAAGAGAACAGACTAGCCCTGTTCCCAAAAAATCTGCATTTTGGAGGATGAGGCTGAAGGCTGCCTGCTCATGCAGACTCTAGCAGGTGCCCTTGGAGCTGCCCCAAAATCCCTCTGGGAAAGTCTGGATGCTCAGGAATTTGCATAAAGACGCCAGGGCAGGGTGGGGTGGTGGGTGTGGACAGGAGGTTTATTTCTTATTCTAAACCCCACTCTGCTAACCTACACCATCTGGTGCTACTTGTAGTAAATGTAGCAATGAGAAATTCCAGCTTTAACAGGATTTAGTAGTAATTGGGATTGTTTCATTACTTGTTAAAGTGTGCAAGAGTTTCTCCCCACTGTGGAGTTGTATACAAAGTGTTTAATTCAAATGACATTTGTCAAAGTAGGAAAAAGCCTGTATTTTGTGTGATGGACTCTTCAATTTTATTATTTTTTTAATTCTAAAAGTTCTATTTGTCTCTGCTTCACAAAGTGCTGATATAAAGGGTCCCTGGGCCATGTGGCCTGACTGAGGAGTGCCTTGTTCTTCCCCCAGTGGGTGTAAGGTGAAATTACCTTCCCCAGGATTTGGGGGAAATCCTGCAGAGGTGAAACCCAGCTTTGCACCTGGGATCCTAAACTGGGCTGTTTCAGAGCAGGAACTCATTTCTGGAATGGAGATGATTTTTTTTTCCCTCAGACTGAATTTACAGCAGGGTCATTAACAATTAATGTTCATACAATTATGCACACAAAGTGCCAGTGCCTGCTCAGTGTTTGCTGTCTCAGATTGTGTTTTCCCTGCTTGCTGCTTCCAAGGATGCAGAGAGAACCCTTGGAAAGCCCTGGCTGTTGTGTGATCAGTGAATATCTGGCTCCAGGGGCTGCCAGAATTCCTCACATCCTCTCCCCAGTTCCTCCACCTGAGGGACAAATGCCACAAAACTCAGTCCTGCCGGGGAATTCAGAGTTTGCATTTGCTGTCATTAATGCCATTTTCTCCTTTCCCACAGGCCTTGCCTTATGTGTGTCTCCTCATTGCAATGCTCTTCTTCATCTATGCCATTATTGGCATGCAGGTAAAATATTTAATTCCTTCATTCTGGCCATAAGCAGCCTGGGCTGGTTCAGGGTGCAGATTGTTGCCTCCACAGCAGGAGCAGCACTGATATGGGATGAGACAAAAGCTGTTCTTGTGTGGTGCCAGGTAAATTAGAAATGGAAAAAAGGCCTCTTTTTCTACTTTAATTGTCAACTTTTATGTTGAAGTGTCCCTGGTGAGCTGAGCCAACCAGCTGTGGGGAGGATCACATTCAGCACTGGATCTGTTAATCCCAGGGGAAAAGAAATCCCTTCCCCTGGCTGTGGACACATCAAGAGGCTGAGAGGAGGAGGCAGCCCTGGCACTGCACCTTCCTGGGAAGAAATAATGAACTTTCCTTGGCCTGGGATGGAGCAAACTGCTGGACAGGACCTGTGTGGATACAAATTAATCTTGTGTTTGAGCTCCAGAACACATTTTTATCTCCCATTTCAGCACAGAAGTTATTCCAGCTTTTGAGAGCCCTTAAGCAAGGACAGGTTCTTTCCCTGCCTTGTTTTCCCACTCCACTCGATGTGCCTGGCTGAATCCCTTGTTTTCCCTCCAGGTTTTTGGGAACATTGCCTTAGACGATGAAACCTCCATTAATCGGCACAACAACTTCCGGACCTTCCTCCAAGCCCTGATGCTCCTGTTCAGGTAAGGAGAGGACAAAACACCCCCTGGTTTGTGTGTGAGCAGCAAAAACATCTTTGTGCAGGTGCCAGCTGAGCTGCTCAGACTTGGACATGCTTTAAAATGATATTTGTGTAAATTATCCATTCCTGCTTCCTCCTCCTCCTTGGCAGATCAGCCCCTCCACAAAGTGTCACCTGGAGCTGTGACACCCCATTGCAACTCAGGAAAAGCTGAAAATAGATCAGAACCCCACTGGTTTAACTGACTGATGGGTTTCCTGTCCTGAAACTTGGTTAATATTTCTTTTTTCAGTGAGAATTGCTTTAATTGGCCATTTTTGCATAACCAGAAGTCAGCAGCTCCTACACCAACCTCACCTCTGCTTCAGAATTCAGGTGTTTCCCTCTGGGTTCATCCTGCCTGGAAATGAAGAATTTCCAAGTGAAAAACAATCAATTAAATAACAATTTTTCATTTTAAGACCTGGCAGAACAGGTCCTGCTGCAGCTCTGGGCAGTTTGGGGGAGATGTTCTTCATCCATCTGTGGAGACCCCCAGTGACCACCAGTCCCTTCCAGCCCTGCCAGGGCTCAGCTCCAAGGATTCTGTGGTGCTTGGAACTGGATGCCTTGCCTGTGAAGCCAGAA
The DNA here is from genome assembly GCA_013400215.1 of Cisticola juncidis. NCBI lineage: Eukaryota > Metazoa > Chordata > Aves > Passeriformes > Cisticolidae > Cisticola > Cisticola juncidis. The sequence goes on along the minus strand of VXBR01010281.1, from coordinate 62,466 downwards.
ATGGAATTAGCCCTCACTGGGCTCAGAATCTGAATTTTAATAAAACTGGGTCATTATTCAGCCTTGTGGTCCCTCACCAGCCCCACAGCGGGGGGAGTGAGGAGCAGGGACAGCAGGATTGGGATGGGATTTGGTTTCTGCACAATTCCCCACAAAGGGAGTGGGCTTCCAGCACCAGGCACCAGTGGGGAATCTGCTGTAATTCAGAGTAGCCTGGAAGTTATCCCAGGTTAGATGGAGCCCTGGGTTTTCCCAAAGAGCAGGACCAAAGTTTGTGTGCTGGCTGTGGGAATACAAGGCAAGAGAACATTGAGGGAAGCAGGAATTCAGAGAGGAATTCAGGAATTCAGCATGTGGAGAATTCCAAACCAAGGGTGCACTTTGCAGGTGATGCTTCATTTTGAGGACAAAGTCTCTGAGACTCCAAAGTTTTTCCTTTTGGCCCTTTTCTCTCAGTAGCAGAAATTAGAGAGAGAGGAGGGAATTGGTGCAGAACACCCAGGAGAATCTGATGAAAAAGAGACCCAAGTCCAACCAGCCCGTGCTGGAATTTATCTGCCTGCTAAAGGAAATAAGAGATTCCAATGGGTTCATTTCCCATCCTCTCCACTGGCTGTGGAGCCAGCATTGGTTCAAAAGGCAACAACCTAAACTCTGCTCTCTCAGATTTGTATTGTTTAAATCAATCTGGTTTTAGAAGCAATAAATCTCTCAGCCTACCTGAGCCTGTCTGGTTCCTTTTGCCCCTGTAACAGAGGGAACTGTTCTTTCTCCTTTCTTTTGCATGAGCAATTCCAACTCCCAGTGTAAATACAATCTCTGCTCCTGGACACAACATTCACTAATTAATGTGGTTAATTGGCTGCAGTATGATTGCAGGGTGGCTGTCAGGGGAGGGTGGATAACTCAGGCTGTGCTCTGGTGTTGCAGGAGCGCTACGGGGGAAGCCTGGCACGAGATCATGTTGTCCTGCTTGAGCAACAGAGCCTGTGACCCCCTCTCTGGCCTCACCAAAAAGGAGTGTGGCAGTGATTTTGCCTATTTCTACTTTGTCTCATTCATTTTCCTCTGCTCCTTCCTGGTAAGTCAGTCCTGACCCCCAAAGTGGGGGTGCTGGTGTGGGTACCCCAACCCTTCCCTCCCCACCTCTGCACCTCCTCATCCCTAATTAGAATTTAGACACCACCAAGCCAGCTTTGCTAAACCCCATTTATCATCCTGCTGATAAAATCCCCAAAGAGATCATTTGGTCATTAAAGGGAAAGGGTTTATCTTTCTTTCACAGGGGGTCTAATATTTGGAATTAAGCGTTAATTGGGTTTGTCTTGATTTATTCCATCCCTTTGAAGAAGGGCACTGGGGAGGGCAGAGGGACAATGTCCGAGCTCAGCAGCGTTTCCTGGGAGCATCACACTCATTTCACAGAATCCCAGGGTCTGCTGAGATGGAAGTGACCCACAAGGATCATCTGTTTGCCAAACAAATGCAAAAATCATTTTTTTTTCTGCCTGAAAAGCTTTAGACATGAGAACAGTCAGAGCTGCTGGGCTTGGTTTGTGCCTGTGGCCATTGTGGGGCTGAGCTTTGTGAGGTGCTGATGCCTTTTGGGGATACCTAAAAACAGAATTAAGGGAATAAAAAGCAGTGTATTTATGGAAGGGCCTTCAGGTTCATCTCAGGCACACAAAGCCCCCCAGGGGCTGCACCCAAAATGGACAAAGNTATATACACACACATATATATATAAATATACATAAATATATACATATTTAGCTCTTAATATATATATAAATGTATATAATATATATATTAAGAGCTAAACTCCTGAGGGATCAGCACCAGGGCCCTCCTGAGCATTCACCACCCCCTCCCTGCTCCTTGGGTCACTTCCCAGCCCTGCTGGGCCAGGGCAGGGCCAGGGCCAGGGCCAGGGCCAGGGCCAGGGACAGGGACAGGGACAGGGACAGGGACAGGGACAGGGACAGGCTGAAGCTCCTGCAGGATGAGCTGGAAGCTCCCTGATGTTCCAAACACAGCACATGGAGCTGCTCAGCTCCAGGGTTTGCCATAAAATCCCACATTTGATGCTCTCACATTTAAAACCCAGCCCCTGCTGCCCTCAGCACCCTCCAGCAGGAACAGGAGCTCCTTGGGGCAGTTTGGAGCTGGGTATGGACACACCAACCTCAAACTGAGATCCTTTTTGTGGCTGCTGTTGTTCCTTTGGCCACCCATGGATTATTTCTTGTATTAAAAATCCTGCAGCCCTGAAAGCTTGTCCAAAATCAATGCTCCATTTACTGATTCCTTCAGCATTCTGGGCTTTAAACCCAATTTTTTCCCTTCTATAAATTTCTAACCCAACATCAGCTATTCTCATTGCTATTTTCAAATGTATTATTATTTCTGAAGCATAATAAAAAACGAAAAAAAAAAGCCTCCAAAACCCACCAAAACCCCCCAAAAGAAGCAAAACAGGAACAACCAGCACACCCCTCCCTGGGTTTGTCCCACTCAAGGTGTGGCAGCAGAATTGGAGGCTGGAGCAGCTCTGTGCAAATCCAGCTTTGTGGGAGCTTTGTCCCTGAGTCAGCACTCCCAGAAAATCCTGGGAAATGGGACCAGGACAGGGAGAGCCCTTAAAAGAGCAAAAACCCAAAACCAGGCAAAGCCAAGCAGCTGAACTGCTACAGGACAGGGCTGTAACTGATTTTTTAAAATACATGCAGCACTTCATTGCTTCCCCATGAGCAATTAAAGCTTTTCAGAGCCCCAGCCTTGCCAGGAGGGCACATTTTTATGGTTTGTTCAACATCACCCCATAGATTGAGGGGATTTGGATCATATATTTGGATTTAAGTGGTGTTTCTGGCTCTTTGTGGATTTGCAGCTTGACAGAATTTTCCTCCTGTCATTTGCTGGAGAAAAATATAAATTGAAATTTAGCTTGAGAAACATCAATGGAAGTTAAGAATATACAGTAGGGAGAAAAATATAAATTGAAATGTATATGAAAACAATGGAAATTGCAAGTTTGAGATCCTGGGGCTGTACCAAGCATCTATTCCCTGCTGGCCTCCTGCTCTCCAGTCTGCACATTGATCTTTTCCCATGGAAATGTGACTTTTCCATTGCCTTTAAAACCAGGAGAATTTGATGTGTCAGGGGCGTTTCCAGGCCCTTGCTGGTGGCAGGGACAGGAGCCTTTTCTGTGCCTGCCCTTGTCTTTCTGGGGCCCTTTGAGGCTGGAATTGTTATGAGTGTAAAACAGCACACCCAGGCTGGAGAATGGGATTTCCTGCAGCTCCTCTGGTCTGGATGTGCCTTGATCTGGAAGGGCAGGAAGGGTTCCCATCTCCTGGTGGAGCAGCAGTGCCTGCAGCCCCTGGGTTGGAAGGGAAGGGAGAGGGGCTGATCCAGCTGGGATCTGGGCTGGAGGCAGCACCAGGGATGGGGATGTGGGAAATGCCCTCCCCTTCCCTGGCAGGGGAGGAGGAAGCAGCAGTGGCATTGTCAGGGATGCAGGGCTCTGTTCAGAGAGTTCCTTCCTGGGGTGAGGCTGCTCCTTGTAGGAACATCCAGATAAGGGAATCACAAGTGCTCCCATTCCAGGTTTTAATTTTTAAAATTCCCTTTTCATTCCCCTTCCTCTTTACCTTCCCATTTCCTTCCCTTCTTCATTCCCCTCTCCTTTCTCCTTTCTCCTCTCTCCTCTCTCCTCTCTCCTCTCTCCTCTCTCCTCT
>VXBR01010281.1:38785-51274 GCA_013400215.1 Cisticola juncidis | reverse complement strand
GGGGACATGGAGCACTCCCCAGGGGACATCCATCATTGCCCAGGGGACATCAGCCATTTCCCTGGGACATCAGTCATCCCCCAGGGGACACCCATCATTCCCCAGGGGACATCAGCCATTCCCCAGGGGACATCAGCCGTCCCCCAGGGCCACCTGCCACCCCTGCAGGAGGAGGAGACGTTGGGACACAGCCATGGAAGCGGAGCCACCTTTTCCTGCCCCTCCCAAGTCTGCTTTTGTTTCCAGAGAAATCTGATTAACCAGATCTCTGTTTTCTTGTCTGCTCTCCCTCCTCTCTCTCTCCCCCTTTCATTTGCTCCCCTGTGTTGCCTTCCCCCCACCCTTCCCCGTTTTCCTGCCTCAATCCCATCGGATTTCTGTGTCCTGGTGCTTTTCCTGGTCCCAGCGGGCGCATCAGTTACACAGACATGTATGAGATGCTGAGACACATGTCCCCACCTCTGGGCCTTGGCAAGAAATGCCCAGCTCGTGTTGCCTATAAGGTAGAAACCCTCCCCAGGAGCTCCTGCCCACCCTCCAGCTTTTTGTGCCGTGGCTGCAGTGGGGTTTCTGTGGCATTGGTGTTGTTCTTCTGGACGTTTCTGGTGCTTTCTCTGCTTTCCAAGCAAAATTTTGGATTCTCTGATTTTTTTTCTTTTTAATTTTATATATATATATAATTTTTGGGGTAATTTTTTTCTGGTCTTTGAAACTCTGGCACATCAGTTTGTCTTTCTGAGTATGTCTCTGCTCTCTCTGTCAGTGTTTTTCTCTCTTTTCTCTCATTCTGCCTCCATTTAGGTTAATTTGGGGAGGGACTGTGCTAATGAGCAAATTAGCCCCCATTAGATCCCCATTTTTCTTCCTGGAGCTCTTTTGTCTCACTAACCCTTTGGTAGAATGTTGTTTTTTCCTCCTCCTAATTAGACTGGAGTAATTAGAGTAGGCAGTACTGTAGGAGTGAGCAAGCAATTAAACAGAGACAACTCCTTAAACACCCTCGTGGAAGAAATGACTTTAACAGAAAACATTTAGGACAGGGGGATGGAGAAATCACTCCAGCCTTTTGTTGATTTGGCAGAACTTTTTAATTTAGCCAGCAGAATGAATTCTATCCCAAAGGCTGGGTGGAAATTCAGGTGGAAATGGAGCAGACCCAGTTAAGGCCAGGCTGCCCTCCCAAAAACTCTCAGGGTGCTTGGAAATTTCCATTTCCAGGGTGATTCCTTGGAAGGTTCATCACTGAACCTCAGTTTAGAGGGAGAAGTTGCTCAGAACCTTTTATCTCTGTGTGGTTGAGAACCCTTCAAACCCAACAGGATTTTTTGGCTCTTGGTGTCACTGCAGCCACTCCCAAACCCCAAAACTCAACCCAAGGGATCCACATCACAACTGCCCCTCCTGTTCTGAGGGATTTTCATTGAGACCAAATAAACCCAAGATTTTTGTGAAGAGGCTCAAGCTGGACCCAAACCTGGGTCTGATTCATTCAGGGCACGTAGCAGCAAAAAATTCAGATGAATCTTCCTACAAGATCCTTCCTCAGCATGCCAGGACTTAAAATAATATAAAAATTAAACATAACCTTAAATCTCTCCAGTCAGGTGGCTTTGCTGTATTTGATTTGTTTCTGGCCACCATAACTGAGCCTGAGGAACCCAAATAGACCAGAATTCCAGGTCTCAGCTATTTTATACATCAATTATCCACAGAAATCCAAGGATTTGCCACCTGTGAGTCTCCACTGGTTTAGGAGAGCTGTGTGCTGCTGAAAGGTGTTTGCAGGTGGGCAACCACATCTGCTCTAGGGCTGCACCAGAAGGATAAAACTATTTTTTTCCCCTAGATCTTGTAGAATTCAAAAAGGAAGAAAACAAAAGGGATAAAGAGATCATGTATTAAAATGAGATTTTGGGCTGGTTTTCATAGCAGACTTTGTGCCCACAGGCATTTCTTCAGCCTGGCTTTTCCCTGAGAAAATCCTGATATCTCCTTTAATCTGTCCCTACAGAACAAACCCACAGAACCTGAGTACATAGGAATGGCTTCTTTTTATAACCCACATTCCTGATTTTTTTAAGACATTGTTAATTTTTCCCCATCTCAGAAGAAACCTCTGGATTGTGTCTGTGTCACAAGCATAGGCAGGGATGGGTTCAAGCAGTTCCAGTCTAGGTGAAAATCAGATTTCTGTGAGTTAGAGATGATCACATTCATTTCCCCCTTATCAAAGAGCCCTGAACTACAAAATAAGGATTTAAGACAAGACCAGGATTTTCCCCATGGATTAAAGCCACACTTGGGGCTGATCCCTCACCCAGTTATTGCTAAAATAAAATCAAACCCTCGCTGGTTAGGACTGGATTTTGCTCCTTCCCCACCTCTCCATGCAGCACATCCATGGATTGGTGCTGGGCATCTTCCCTGTGGCTGTGGTGGGATGTGGCACCCCTGCCCTGCTCCTGCCAGGTGTCCCCAGTGGTGTCACTCAAGGGACATCACTCCCAGGGATGGACACTGCAATCCCCGGGCACTGACCCCTCCCCAGAGCCTAGAGAGGCCATGGACCCCCTGCTCCTGCAGGGGCAGCTCAGCCAGGGCTTCGTCTCTGCCCTGTTTTCACCCCCTCCCTCTGATTTTCAAACTCCTGACTGTTCTGTCCAGCAAAATCTCTTCAGCCCCACATTTCCCTCCTTTTTCTTTCCATGTCTACTTTCCCCAGTCCTCTTCAGAGGTTTTGTGTTTCCCCACGTCTTTGTTGCCTTCTCAGTCTGTCCACACTGGTTTTTGTTTGGATTTTCCCTCTCTGCAGCCCCCTTGGCTGCTGTCCTTCCTTTCTGTGTTTTCTGGTTCCCCTTTCTCAGCTGTTCCCCTTGGTCAGCCTGACCAGGCTCTGCAGTTCTGTGTGCGTGGCTTTGCTGCTTCCCGGGGGCACAGGGATGCTCGGGATGCTCGGGATCCTTGGGATCCTCGGGATCCTTGGGATGTTCGGGATCCTCGGGCACAGGGAGCTCTATCCTGCACTGGGCTGGGGGAATGGGCTGGGAACCCCAAATTCCTGCCTGCAGTTCTGGGCCACTCACAGTGAGAAGGGCGTGGAGGGGCTGGAGTGTGTCCAAGGAATGGGACAGAGCTGGGGAAGGGTCTGGAGCCCCAGGAGGGGCTGAGGGAGCTGGGAAGGGGCTCAGCCTGGAGAAAAGGAGGCCCAGGGGGACCTTGTAGCTCTGCACAACTCCTGACAGGAGGGGACAGCCGGGGAGGGTCACGCTCTGGGAACAGGGACAGGAGGAGAGGGAACGGCCTCAGGTTGGGACAGGGGATTTTCNGGATCCTTGGGATCCTCGGGATCCTTGGGATGCTCGGGATCCTCGGGCACAGGGAGCTCTATCCTGCACTGGGCTGGGGGAATGGGCTGGGAACCCCAAATTCCTGCCTGCAGTTCTGGGCCACTCACAGTGAGAAGGGCGTGGAGGGGCTGGAGTGTGTCCAAGGAATGGGACAGAGCTGGGGAAGGGTCTGGAGCCCCAGGAGGGGCTGAGGGAGCTGGGAAGGGGCTCAGCCTGGAGAAAAGGAGGCCCAGGGGGACCTTGTAGCTCTGCACAACTCCTGACAGGAGGGGACAGCCGGGGAGGGTCACGCTCTGGGAACAGGGACAGGAGGAGAGGGAACGGCCTCAGGTTGGGACAGGGGATTTTCAGATTGGACACCAGCAGGAATTTCTTCACAGAAAGAGTTTTCAAGCACTGGAAGAGGCTGTTCAGGGCAGTGGTGGAATCTCCACCCCTGGAGGGATTTAAAACCCTACAGATGTGGATGTGGCACTTGGGGACATGGGTCAGTGGTGGCCTTGCAGAGTCTGGACTCGATAATCCTGGAGGTCTTCTCCATCCTAAATGATTCTGTGATTCCATGAATTTTAGTGTTTTCTATCCCAGCAGATGAAAAGAGGGAAGAAAACCTCTCTGACTTCACTCTGGTGTGTTAGGATTTGCTCCCTGTCCTTGCCCATGGCAGAGGGTGGAACTGGATGAGCTTTGAGGTCCTTCCCACCCCTCCTGGGGCTCTGTGATTTCCTGGGATGATCTCAGAGCTGGGCTGCTCCCCCAGAATGCAGCAAGAGGGATGAAGGCCACAGAGACCCTCTCCAAAGCCAGCAGAATCAAACCAGAGTAGAATGGTTCCAACTAGGTCGGGGTGAATTATTCATAGCAAATAATTTATTCACCGAACTCGACCTCATTTCCCACAGCAGCGCTCCATTGTCCCGAATTTATTTCCTCCTGGGGATCGTTCCCAGAGCAGTTCCTGTCCCAGAGGCTGATGGGGTCTCTTAATAATTCAAATCCGTCGGGGTGCCAGTAGTTTTCCAGGCACTGTGTGCTCCTCTTCTGCTGCCTCTGGATAAATGTGCCAGGGAAGAGGATTTAGGGTACAGCAGCTTTTCCTGGGCCAGGCTGGGAGCCAGCAGGACACCTTTGATCCCGGGATGAATTTTCCCCCTATCCCTCCGACACTTTCCCTGCCTTTTGGGCCATTGTCCAAGGAGCTCCTGAGCGGAGCTGAAAGGGAATTTATTCCTGTCACACAGATTTGGTTCCTCGTTAGCGCTGCCTTTGTTAATTGGCGATTAAAGCAGCGCCGGGGCCGCCTCCTGACCGCGCCCGGACCCCGCGCACCGAGCGCTGCCTCCCGACCCCGCCTCTAATCAGGCGCTCGTTATCAGCGCTGCGCTAATTAGGAGACTCCGGAGACAGCGGCTCCTGCCTCGGGGCCTCTCCTGCGGAGGCATTAACGAGTCCAAATCCGCCTAATTAAACTGCGAGGCTGCGGGAGGGATCCCCGCACGGCCCGGGAGCGGAGCGGGGACTCCGCCTGCTGCCGGCCCCGGGGCAGCGGGCACGGGCACGGGCACGGACACGGGCACGGCTCCTGTCCCGGCAGGGCAGGGCTCCTGCGAGGGATTCCCGCCTTCTTTTCCTGCTGCCCATCACGAATTCCAGTTCCCATCACTAATTCCAGTCTCCCGAGCGCCCCTGGGTTGCGGCTGGCGATTCCCGGCGCATCCCAAGTGATGCCACGTTTTTGTCAGCGCCGGGAAGGGGCAGCAGGCTCCTAAAAAATCCTTCTGGGCTCCAGAAAGATGGGAAATTATCCAAATTAGAGATGGGGTTTTTTCCTCTTTGTTTTGGTTCAGTTATTTTTGTTGTTGGGATTTTTTGGTTGGTTGTTGTTTCCTTTTCCCTTTCCTCCTTTTCCCTTTCCTCCTTTTCCCTTTCCTCCTTTTCCCTTTCCTCCTTTTCCCTTTCCTCCTTTTCCCTTTCCTCCTTTTCCCTTTCCTCCTTTTCCCTTTCCTCCTTTTCCCTTTCCTCCTTTTCCCTTTCCTCCTTTTCCCTTTCCTCCTTTTCCCTTTCCTCCTTTTCCCTTTCCTCCTTTTCCNTCTTGCCCCTCTCAGTTTTTCCTTCTTCCCCTTCTTCCCTCTCAATTTTTTTCATCCTGTTTCAACCCCTGAGCCACTGCTCTGACACAGCCTTGAAGCTTCAGGCAGAAGAAACAGCAAAAAATGAGAGGAAAGGATTTTTTTTGTGTGGTTTTTTTTTTTAATTGAGTACACTCTGAGAAACTGGTTGAATTTTTTTTACCTACATTCTTGTCCCTAAGTCTTTGTGAAAACTTGAGATTTTGTCTTCTAACTTAGTTCAGAATGAAAATCAGAAGTTCTTGATTGAATTTTTCAAGGAGAAATTTTTGGTCAAGCAGAATATTTTGAGTTTGAGCAATGTTACCAGTTTCAATTGGATTCCTTTTAAATGGACCCTTTAGAAATGGAGAGGAATTAAATACATATAAAATTAGAAAGTAGCCTGGAAAGGCCTGAAATTTCACGCTCTGCACAAGGAGCTATTTTTATGTATAAGGTTATTTTGTAATACTGAAAGGAAAAAAATAATATAACTTTTTGTTTGCAGTTTCATCCTTTTGGCTGCATTTCTGGCATTGAGAAAATGCACCAGACAATGTTCAAGGATCAGATCCCTCCTGGCTGTGCCAGTGCCTGGCTGATTCCCTGGCTCCTCTGGGTGTCCATGAGGATTTGGGACATTGATTTGGGGTCTGGGATGAGCAGTGTCTCACCCAGCCCCTCCCTCACCACCACAGCCCTGTAGCAAAGCTATTTTGGATCTAAATTAATCAATTCTTGTCTTCCAACTGCTCCATCCTCAGCAGGAGCTCTCCAGACGTGCCAGATCCTCATTTAAAGATCAGATTTTCTCAAGCCAGGGGCCTCCACACGGGAGTTTTCCCTGTTTTTGGGAGGATCTCGTGTGGCTTTAGCTGAGGCCTGTTGGCTTTGGCTGCTGCAGGTTCTGAGGAGTTTCTCTCTTATTTTTATGGCTTTTTTGTGACCAAATGGGCAGCTGGAGGGTGCAGCCTGCAGCTCACCTTGGCAGGGCAAGAACTCCTCATGTGCTGTCCAAAGGGAGGTGAATCCCAGTTTGCCACCCCGAGGGGATGCAGGGACTTATCCCATCCCAGCTTCCCTGTCCTGAGCTGCCCATCCCTGAGGAACAACTCAAACCCCCCTGTCTGCTCCTTGCTGGGTTCCCAGATTGGGAATTCCAATCTCCTGGAGGTGTCCGAGTTACCTGTTTGACCAGTTTGGATACTGGGATGGGGAAAATGGCAGTGCAGAGGGAAGTGCAGGAAGGAGGGGGTAGGGAGAGCCTCTTCCAGGTGCCAGTTTGCAGCAAAATGTGGGGTTTGCTCAGCCAGACTTGCAAATTGGGAATCCCTTGGAAAATCTTCCCCTAAATCCTCTGTCCTTGGCTAAATCTGGGGAGAAAGCCCTGCTCTGGACAGCTGTGGGTGGCCCAAGTTCTGCACCTGTATCCTTTGGGAATTCAGCTGGGGACACCTGAGGTGTGCCAGTCACAAAGTGATTTTGGAGGTGGTTTTTGTGAGGATAGAGCTCTCCTGTGGGGAATTATTCCTGCTTTGCCTGTTCTTCACTTCCCTGCATCTTTCTGTCTGCATCCCTTAACTCTCCCATTCTGGGGGGATTCTGGGGCTCTGTGATTGCTGACTGCTCTCATTGATGGGTTTTTGGGGGTTTTTTTGTAGCTTTTTGTGTGCTGAGGGCAGAATTGGAATTGAATCCTCTTTCATTTGAAATGAGTGAACATTAAAAACCCCGTGGTGTTGCTAGCACTTGCTACTGTCACTGAGTGGAAGGGGAGGAAGGGCTGGACTTTGATTTTCCTGTCTGAGGCTGGTCAGACACAGAATAACCTCTGGGTGTGCTGAGAGGATCTGGCAGGTCACAATGGTTTGTCCCAGATTTTAGGTGGCCTGGACATTCTTACAATGGTCTCTTGTCCCTGCAGGATGCAGTGAGAAACTGAAAATGTGTAAATGGATAATGTAATAAACGCCAATCACTCGCTTTTTAGAATTTATGAAAATTTAATAAGGAATAAAAATTGGTTATATATAAAAATAATACAAATGCAATAATAATAAAAGTTAAAACAAATTTTTAGAGTCAGGACAAATCATGAGACAATAAAAACAAAGAAATGCAGCCCAGGCTGCAGCTCTCCCCTGTCCCAGACAAAGGCTGGTCAGGGGAAGGCACCCAGAGAGGAATCTCTCTCTTTTTGAGGAACTTCTTTATGAACATGCATATTTTATTTAAAACAGCTATTTTTAGCTGGTACTTGACTTTCAGCCCTCTGGCATCTTCAAGTCTGGTTTAAGCCATAAGAGGTTGTTTCTGTTGATAAGAAAAGCCATAAATTCTTATTCACTAGAAAATTTAAGGGTCTCTGCAACTGTTACCTTTGTGCAGAGAATTCTTGACTATTTTCTCTCTTTCTTGAGCTAAAAAGAATATCACACACACACAGCTTCTATTTTAATTACTAGAGCTTAATGTTAATTACAAAACTACCTTCACTATATTATTCAAATGTTAATACAGCATGACTTTTCTACCTAGCACATTACAAATAGTAAATATCTGTGTAGAGCAACACAATCTGACTTTTTCACAGATAAACAAGGAGATCTCAGCTCCTCTGAGCAGATTTTGCACTGGACCAGCACTTTGGGTGCTCATGTCAGCACCAAGTGTCCCCTGGGGGGAATTGTCCCCTTGGCTGGCAGAAGGTGCCAGGGTTGGGTCTGCACTCCCTGAGGGCATGGAAGTGTCCAGGGCAAAGTGGATGGAGCTTGGAGCAGCCTGGGATGGGGAAAGGTGTCTGCCCATGGCAGGGCGTGGAATGAGATGAGTTTTAAGGTCTTTTCCACCTCAAATCAATCTGGGATTCTGAGGCAGCTCAGTCCATAGCTCTGGGAAGTTGGAAGGTGAAGCTGGAAGATTCTCTGAGCAGGGGGAAAACCTGGCAAAGTCTTCATGCCCCGGCTGGGGTTTGCTTTGGGGGAAACACAGGAGCAGCAATGGGGGCTCCCCCTGAGCCTCTCCCCTTGCCTGAGGCTCCAGCAGGTCCCTGCTCTCCCCTCACCAGCAGGAAAATGCCCACAGCAGAGCAGTTCCTGCTGCAAATCTTCCACAGGACAGCAGAGGCTGCACCAAAATCTGCATCTCTGGAACGGTGCCAGGCTTGTGCCCACAGCATGGTCCTGTGCAGCTGGCACTCCCTGCTGCCAGCATTTTGGGGCTGCTTTAAACACAGGAGGTTTCTGGGCACACAGAGGGATCTGGATAACAGCCCAAGCAGCTTTCAGATGGGGATGGAATTGTCCTTCCAGCTTTCAGATGGGGATGGAATTGTCCTTCCATGTTTCAGATGGGGATGGAATTGTCTCCCCAGCAAAGGGTCCAGGCCAAGCTGCCCCTGGGTTTTTGAGGCTGTGCTCAGGCAAATCAATACCCAGGGACTTCCTTGGGTTACAGATCCCTCTGGAGAACAGAAACACCGAGGTTTGTCTGATCCAGGGCCAGACAGGGACGTTTTCAAGCAGCTCCTTGAAAGCTGAGGAGCTGAGGATCCATCAGGCTGCTGAAGGAGAATTCCATCCTCTGAAATTGTGCTGAGGTTCTCAGCAGGGCTTGGAGCAAGGGCCTGCTCTGCTGCCAGCAGCTCAAAGCTTCCAAAGCAATTCCAGGAGCTTCCTGCTCAGGACAGGGATGGATTTGCACTGCCAGAGGTGATGGGGAATGAGTCACTCTCAGCTCTGAAGTCTTGGAAAATTCTGATCCTGAGGGGTGGCTCCATGTTTGGATTGAAGAACAGGGGGGGAATTCTAGTCCTGCCCATGTTAATCCAGCCTCTCCTCTCTGGGAAGGTGTGGATGGAGCTGGGCAGCTCAGTCACTGAGACAGGAGCCAGAATCCAGGTGTCCCCAGCAGGATGGACATTGTCACCTTTATCTGTCATCAACCACTCCACGCTGTCCTGGGGTGCCTGAGCCACACTCCAGGGCTCAGCACTGTTCCCAAGTGTGCTTCAGGCTGGGACCAAAATGCACCATCCCAGCCCCTCCAGGGATGGCACAACTCCTGCACAAAGCCCTCAGGGTGTCATTGTCACTGCAGGTGTCACACCCTGCCCCAGCAAGGACAGCTGGAGAGGCACGGCCACGCTCAGGATAGAGCTGCAGCCTCAGGGGACAGATGCAAACCTTCCTTCATCTTACTTCAGTCAGTGGTTCATTTTGTCCTGTTTTAGGATTTAGGGGAAGGGTTTAGTGAGGCCAGCTGGTGTAGGAAAGGTGGAGGAGGTGGATTTATGGTTTTTATCTCTCAGCACGCTGCATTGGCAGGTGGGACAGGTATGACATGTTTGGATACTGCAGACACCCCTGGAGACAGCCAGGAAATGGGATGAGAGCCTCCCACCTTTTGGGAAACTGTAGGATTGCAGTGCAGTGCTGGCAAATCACCCCTCAAACCCCTGCAGTTCCACCCAAACCCGCTCCTGGACAGGAGCTGACATCCCTGTGCAGAAGAATTCCAGCTCAGCACACAAAAAGCTCCTCCCTGTTTGTATTCTGGGTATTTTGGGGGTTCAAGGAGGGGTGGTGAGGGTGGGGGAGGACTCCTGGCCCCACTCACAGCCAGCCCTGTGTGTCCCCAGCGCCTGGTGAGGATGAACATGCCCATCTCTGCCGAGGATTTGACCGTGCACTTCACCTCCACGCTGATGGCGCTGATCCGCACAGCCCTGGAGATCAAACTGGCCTCAGGTGACAGGGACAGGGCTGAGGGGTGGCTGGGTCACCTGGGATCAAACTGGCCTCAGGTGACAGGGACAGGGCTGAGGGTGGCTGGGTCACCTGGGGATGCAGCAATGACACCAAGGGCAGCTCCTTGGAATCCCCTGTGACCGTGGCGTGGTCCCACAGGGATTGGGGAAGTTGAAGTCTCCTCCAGGTGTGGATTTCATCATGGTGCAGGTTTCCTCTATGTGGAAAAACCCCAAAACAGCAGCAATAAGAGACCAATGCCCTGCCTGGCCTCTTCCAGAGTTTTTCCCCAGCTTTGTCAGGCTCCAGCCTGTGCCTTGCAGTATGGAAGAGCATTGTCTGCCATCTGAGCACTGGAAAACCAGGAGAAAATTACAGTTTTTGAGAGCACATTGGCTCAAGGCCCAGCTCCTGACCCCCACATGGGCTTGGTTGGCCAGAGCAAGGTGCCAGGAACACCAAGGGCACAGACTGACCCCTGCATGGGCCATCCACTGAACAGTTTGACTGAATCCTTGTGGGTCCATCCAGCTCAGAGTATTCAGTGAAATCTGGGCTTGCTGGCCTCCCAAAACCATGGAAATTGTGCCCCAGGTAGGATAGGTGGGATAGTGGGAATCCTAATTCCCCAATGCCTTCCCCTGCCAGGACCTGAGGACAGGGGAGCTTGGGGACAAAGGGGAGAAGACAGAGGGGTCCTGAGCATCCCTGTGCCTTTGGGGTGGCAATGAAATGTGGGAAACTTTGCCCATCACTGGGAGGAGAGGCCAGGCCAGTCCTGCTTGCTGGGAATCAGAAATGAGCTTGGACCCCTCTGAGCTATCCCATCCCTTCCTCCGTGGGTGCTCCGTGCTGGCAGCAAGGCAGGAACACCGAGTGCCCTGCAGCACATTCCTGGAGATAAAATGTAATTACTCAAGTGGTTAATCAGGCGTTTGCTGCCTCCCAATTAAACTTTGCAGTGTAATGAAATGCACAGGCCTTTTCTCTGGGTCGTTACCCCATCTCATCAGCCTGGCCAGGGGTCACAGTCAAGCCCTAAGCACTCTTACACCAAATTTAAAAGTTAACAGAAGCTAACAACGCCCTCGGGAGCAGGGGCAAGGCAGGGTTAGGCTGTTTTTGTGCTTTTTATGCAGTCTTAGGCCAGTGCAAACATCTGAGTTCAGCTCCTCCCTCCTGTGCTGCTTAAACTTTGCCTTTGATGCTTTGGGGAGGCATTGCTGGAAGAAGACAAAATGTTGAGGTGCCTGGGGCTCCCCAAAGGAGTGGGATCAAGACAAGGATCAGACACACTTTTCTATAGATGCTTTTAGGACTTCCTTTAGGAGCCACCACCTTATTTTAGGAATAACTCCTGGATAAAGATGCTGAGAGTTTGTTTAATTTTCAGTTTCTGGTCACCTCTCAGCCTTTTTCAACTGGGAAAGCTCCCCCCACCCTTTAGAAAACTGGAAGGGAGCCAGAGAGGAGAGTCCAGCTGATACCCCGGATTATTTCTGTGGTTTAGCTCTGCTCTGGGGTGTGAGGTTCTGACCTGTTTTGTTGTTACGAGCTCCCTTTGACTGGGTTTCATGTGCTACATTTAATTGAGTCTTTAGTGGGCTTAACAGGCCCTTAATAAACCTCCCTAATGAGCTCCCGTGTGGGAGTTCAAACCGTGGTGTAACAGAGTACCTGGAAGCTGCTCCCCTCTCTCTGCTCTTAGGAAAATAATCTGTGTCACTCAGATGAGCTCCTTAATTGCCTGCTGTGTGGGGAATTCAGCTGGGAGCTGGCCTGGGGCTCCCCCAGCCTTTAATCACTTTGCTGTGTGCATTTAGGGCTGCGTTTAGGGCTGCGTTTAGGGCTGCGTTTAGGGCTGCGTTTAGGGCTGCGTTTAGGGCTGCGTTTAGGGCTGCGTTTAGGGCTGCGTTTAGGGCTGCGTTTAGGGCTGCATTTAGGGCTGCATTGGCCCTTGGAGTTGAGCTGCTGGCTCTGCTCTGCTCTGCTCTGCTCTGCCCTGCTCTGCCCTGCCTTGGGTGCAGCTGCTGGGCACAGCTCTGCACTCGGGGGTCACTGCAGGGATTTTGAGAAGGGTTGGTGGCAGGGGGTTTGTAAATCCATCAGGAATTGGTCAGGGGAGGGTGAGTTAGAGGATCTTTCAAGGCTTTTCCAGCCCAAACCAGTCTGATTATGGGAATTTGTGATCCTGGTTCTTTGCATCCCACCTGGGAGGTGCTGCTGCCTCCGTGGGTGCTCCCCAAAGGAAGAGGCACCTGCAGTTATGGAATAAATTATATA
>VXBR01010281.1:15261-29037 GCA_013400215.1 Cisticola juncidis | reverse complement strand
TTTGGTTGGTTGGTTGGTTGGTTGGTTTTGTTTGGGTTTTTTGTTTGTTTGTTTTTTGTTTGTTTGTTTTTGTTTTTTTGGTTTTTTTGTGTTTTTTTTTGTTTTCTTGTTTTCTTTTTTTGGTGGTTTTTTTGTTGTTCTGTTTGAGGTTTTTTTGCTTTGTTTTGTTTGGGTTTTTTTGTTTGTTTGTTTTTGCTTTGTTTTGTTTTTAATTTAGTGGTTTTTTGTTGGGGTTTTTTTGCTGAGTTTTTTGGTGGAGTGTTTTTGGGATTTTGTGGGGAAGGGTTGGGTTTTTCCGTTGTTTTCTTCCTGGCAGCCCCTGTGTGGATTTTCAAAATCTAGACGTGTTTTGAGTAGGGAATACTTTCACTTCCCATATTTTTTGCCCATCAGACTGTCCAGTTTACAGCTCCCCTGCCTTCCCTTAGCTGCAGGCTCAGCACTAAACAAGGACAGGTACCAAGCTCCTGAGATAATTTCTTACCTGCACAAATGAGGGCCACCAGAGGGGACACAAAATCAGCCCAGCATGATCCTGCTGATGGAATTGGTGCTTCCAGGGCCACACCACAGGCTGTGCTGGGCTCCCTCCTCCCAGCCCTGTGCCTCTGATAAACCTTCCAGCACCAGGATCCTAAATGCCTTCAGTGGGAAGCACCAAAATGTGGGGAACTGCCCAGATCGTGCCTTTACACCCAGGATAATCTGCCCTCAGGGGAAGGGAGAGTGGTTTTCCACTCAAAATAATGAGCAGAGCTGTGAAACAATTGGCTTTGTCTTGGGTAAATATCACAGGGAAGCAGAGATCTGGATTTTGGGATAAGCAAACAAAAAAGAGCAGACAGGAAAAATAATACAGAGCTCTTAGGAAAGGTTACAGTGAGCAGAGTAAATGTTCTGTGAGAGCTGTTCTTGGAGGCACTTATTGGATTGAGAATTCAAAGAAGGGTAAGGCTGAGGGACTGGGAACA
Source organism: Cisticola juncidis (assembly GCA_013400215.1). Lineage (NCBI taxonomy): Eukaryota > Metazoa > Chordata > Aves > Passeriformes > Cisticolidae > Cisticola > Cisticola juncidis. Next base: position 28,066 of record VXBR01010281.1, on the reverse strand, counting down.
TCCTGAATTTACTGTGAGCTGGAGCTCTGTGCTCTGAGGTTTCTCCTCTGGCTCAGATGCAGTGACAGACCCAGGGAAGCATCAGAGGATGGACGAGGTGGTGTCTGCACACAGAGCCAGCCAGAGGCCAGCAGAGAAGGAAATGTGGGACCTGTCCCTGTTTCTGAGCTTCATCCCTGGGCAGAGTGAGGGCAGAGCTCTGAGAGGAGCTGTCCTGCAGGACACTTGTCTGGGGTTCTGCAGAGCCTTTGTCAGGTTTTGTACCTGAAGGGAAGGGAGCAGGGTCTGGAGGTGTCAGAGCAGGGTCTGGAGGTGTCAGAGCAGGGTCTGGAGGTGTCAGAGCAGGGTCTGGAGGTGTCAGAGCAGGGTCTGGAGGTGTCAGAGCAGGGTCTGGAGGTGTCAGAGCAGGGTCTGGAGGTGTCAGAGCAGGGTCTGGAGGTGTCAGAGCAGGGTCTGGAGGTGTCAGAGCAGGGTCTGGAGGTGTCAGAGCAGGGTCTGGAGGTGTCAGAGCAGGGTCTGGAGGTGTCAGAGCAGGGTCTGGAGGTGTCAGAGCAGGGTCTGGAGGTGTCAGAGCAGGGTCTGGAGGTGTCAGAGCAGGGTCTGGAGGTGTCAGAGCAGGGTCTGGAGGTGTCAGAGCAGGGTCTGGAGGTGTCAGAGCAGGGTCTGGAGGTGTCAGAGCAGGGTCTGGAGGTGTCAGAGCAGGGTCTGGAGGTGTCAGAGCAGGGTCTGGAGGTGTCAGAGCAGGGTCTGGAGGTGTCAGAGCAGGGTCTGGAGGTGTCAGAGCAGGGTCTGGAGGTGTCAGAGCAGGGTCTGGAGGTGTCAGAGCAGGGTCTGGAGGTGTCAGAGCAGGGTCTGGAGGTGTCAGAGCAGGGTCTGGAGGTGTCAGAGCAGGGTCTGGAGCTGTCAGAGCGGGGTCTGGAGCTGTCACAGCAGGGTCTGGAGGTGTCACAGCAGGGTCTGTAGCTGTCACAGCAGGGTCTGGAGCTGTCACAGCAGGGTCTGGAGTTGTCAGAGCAGGGTCTGGAGTTGTCAGAGCAGGGTCTGGAGGTGTCACAGCAGGGTCTTGAGCTGTCACAGCAGGGTCTGGAGCTGTCAGAGCAGGGTCTGGAGCTGCCACTGGCACAGAGAGGGGTTCCAGCAATGCTGTTACAGCTCTCAGTGCCCAGATGTTTGGACACAAACATTTTAAAAATGGCAAAGCAAACCCAGGTATTCCTGTCTGGAGATGTCCTGGTGGGGTTGCAGGATGTACACACTGTCCTTGTCCCATGCAAAGGACTGCAGGGAGCAATGGTGGGACAAGAGAGGTTTAAATGATGGGAGTTGTGTTCACTGCAGGGAGATGGAAGGAATTTCCTGGACGCTTGGCCTGTACCTTGCCCTGATTCCTGATTTTTTCCTCCTCTGTGGTGCTCAGCAATGCTACCTGCTTTCCTCTTGGGAGCTGCTTTGGGATGCAGGCCCTGGAGCAGCTGTGGGTGCCCCTGGTGTTGGAGGATTCCCCTTGTGAGGTGCTTGGCTGCTTTCCTGCCCCGTGTCCCTGCTGAGCTCCCGCTGGGTGTGCTGCCAGTGCTGCCTCTGCTCCCTTGGCACTCAGAGATCACATTCACTCCCCAAATTCCCCTCTCAGTCCACATCCCACAAACCCTCCTGCCCATTCCTGTTGTCTCCAACAAACCATTTTCCCTCCTTGCCCCTCTCTCTGGCTGTTCCACCCCTCCATGCCGGGACGCAGGCGGGGCACAGCACCCTCCTCACCCCGCCGTGTCCCCGCCTGTCCCCGCAGCCCATCCCGGACACCAGCCCCATGAAGCGCTCGGTGTCCACGCTGGCCCCGCAGCGCCCCCACGCCATGCACCTCTACGAGTACTCCCTGGAGAGGATGCCCCCGGAGCAGGGACACCACCACCACCACCACCGCTGCCACCGCCGGAAAGAGAAGAAGCAGAAGTCCCTGGACAGGGCTGCCCATCACATGGCGGATGGACAGGCTGGTGAGTGCTTTGCCAAGGAGGATTTGTCCCTGGGAGGTCGGGGAGGAGGTGACACCCCTGGATCTCCCCTCTCTCTCTGTTCAGGTGGGGTTTGGGGTCCTGCCTGCGTGGAAGGACCTCCCCACCCCACACACACTGGTGACCCCTTACCCAATGTTCCCCTTTCAGTGTCCCAGTCTGGAGAATCTTCTTCCAAGGACAAGAAGCACGAGCGTGGCCGCTCCCAGGAGAGGAAGCAGCACTCCTCTTCCTCCTCCGAAAAGCAGCGCTTCTACTCCTGCGACCGCTACGGCAGCCGGGACAGAGCCCAGCCCAAATCTGCTGACCAGAGCAGGCCCACCTCGCCCAACGGGGGCCCTGAGCACGGCCCACACAGACAGGTGAGGACAGGCAGGGTGGGGAAACGGCCCTGAGCCCTGCCAGGCATTTGTGCACCTTTTTCCGTGTTAGAGGAGGTGGAAAGGGGAGGGAGGGTCAGGCAGCTGCAGATAAAACACTGAGGTCCTGCTTGGGGTCTCACATCAAGGTTGGAAAAATCCTCCAAGTCCAAGCTGTGCCCAATCCCACCTTGTCACTGCCCACAGCACTCAGTGCCATGTCCAGACCTTCCTTGGACACCTCCAAATGTCCCTGGGCAGCCCCTTCCAATGCCTGACCACACTTTCCAGGAAGAAATTCCTCTTGATGTCCATCTTGAATCTCCCCTGGCCCAGCCTGAGGCTGTTTTCTCTTGTCCTATTCCCTTTTACGTGGGAGCACAGCCCGACCCCTACCTGGCTCCATGCCTCTGCCAGGGAGTTGTAGAAACCAAAAGGGTCCTGCCTGAGCCTCCTTTTCTGCAGGCTAAAATTCAGTTCTCTTTTCTTCTGTAATTGTGGGGTGCTCAGGCCCTTGGGAGAAGCTGGGCAGCTTCCCTGGGTGCTGGATTGTTGTTGGTCCCTGGGAGAGGCAGAACTGACAGCCTGACAAGCCCGATGGGTTGATAGGAAACAAAAAGTGCTCTTTAAAAATTAAAGGTCTGGTCTCAAAATGTTAGGCTGGGAAAGGCTGAGGGATTGCCCAATGCACTCATGTCGTGCCTTGGGAGAATGTAAACAGAAATGGGAAGACAGGGGCCCTTTCCTCTCACTTCTGGCATTTGTAGAAATTACTACAGCTTAGTTCACTGTTAGAAGGCATTATTAGTAACCCAGGAAGCTGCCAGTCCCTTCTACCACTCCAAAATCAAGTGTGTAATATTAAAGACAACAATGTGGATGCATTTCTGTTAAAGGGACTTGTTAAAGCCTGTCCAAAAAGCTTTTGGTTATTTTTTCAGAAATTGGCTATTTAATCCAAAGGCATTTCATTCCGAATATGCATAAAACAGTCACCCAGATCCCTCTTTCATGTGGAATCCACAATAATAATAATAATAACAATAATAATAATAATAATAATAATAATAATAATAATAATAAAAGCTCCTCTCCTTCCAACCCCCTTCTCTGGGCAGGGACACCTCCCACAAACCCAGCACTCACAGCTGTGGGGTGAAGTTCTGCACAAACCACCCCAAAGCTAAGCTGTAAAAAACGACAGTAATTTGTAAAAACCCCCAATAACTCAGTTTTTTGAGCTGCTCCCAGGCCAGGTAATTAATCCCTCCTTCTATCCCCTTCAAGGGTCTAGAAGGAGGGATTATTATTTCAGTTGGTGCCCAACGTGGGGCACACACAGAGGGACAGGGCCTTTTCNAGGGACAGGGCCTTTTCTCTGATCTTGCCGGGGTGGAGCAAGTTGGCACCACAGCCAATGGGGTCAGAAAGGGGAAGGAAGGGTCAACTACATGTCCTGGCCCTTAGGGGTTCTCTGGGGTGGGAGAAACCATTTCCCCAGGGGAATGTAACAAGGTAAGGCGCATGCTGAGCCCTGTATGCTGTGGGTGCCTCCCCTGGGCAGTGTCCCCTCTGTTGGTGCCAGTTTGCGTCCTACCGATGCTCTGCCCTCTCTGTTCCTACTGCTCCCAGACTTGAACTCTCCAGCTCTTCACATCTCGTGTTGAATTACCTCTTGAGAACCTCCCTCCCGACTGTGCTTGTCTAAACTCTCTCTTTTTTTTTGCTTTTCTTTCCTCTTGTGACTCGTCTCCGCCTTCTGTTGCTTCTCCTTCTGTTTGATACCTGCCTGCCTCTGTGTTTGTCCGGTGTTTCCCTTTTTTTATTTTTTGATTTGCTCTGTTCCAATTTTGATGTAGGGCAGTGGTTCAGTTAATGGGAGCCCCTTGCTGTCGACATCTGGTGCTAGTACCCCCTGCCGGGGTCGGAGGCAGCTCCCACAGACTCCACTGACCCCACGCCCCAGCATCACTTACAAGACCGCTAACTCCTCGCCCGTGCACTTCACCACTTTCCAGACCCCCACCTTCTCCCCGGGCCGCCTGAGCCGCGGGCTGTCCGAGCACAACGCGCTGCTGCGGGGGGAGCAGCCGCCGCCGCCGCCCGCCCCACCCCGCACCGGCTCCGACCCCTACCTGGGCCACCGCGACGGCACGGGCAGCCCACAGCACCCCGAGGACACGCTCACCTTCGAGGAGGCCGTGGCCACCAACTCGGGCCGCTCCTCGAGGACTTCCTACGTCTCCTCCCTGACCTCGCAGTCGCACCAAATCCGCCGGGTGCCCAACGGGTACCACTACACGCTGGGGCTCAACACGGGCCCCGGCGCCAGAGGACGCAGTTACTACCACGAAGCCGATGAGGATGACTGGTGCTAGCGGCGCGGCGGAACCCTGCGAGGTGTGCGTGATTAATAAGGATGAGTTTTATCATCTGGAGGGCTGGGAGCTCCCACGGGGGGCCCAGGGCCGGCCGGCGGGGCAGCCCCGAGAACTGCTCAGCGCCTGGGGCCGGAGACGCCCCCGCAGCCTCTCTCTCCTCTGTTGTTCTTTAGTTTTTTCCTTTTTGATTTGGGTTTTTTTTTGCACTAGACAGATGGAGGAAGAAGGCTCCCTCCTTCTGGGGAGGGCAGCGGGAGGAGCACATCCCTCTCTGCCCCCTCCCCACTGCCTTGTCTAGTCCCGAGACACGCACCAGGCGCCAACCCGGCCGCGAGCGCGAGGAGCCGGGAGAAGAGCGATCCTCCCCTTCCACGGTGGAAAAGCAGAACTGTGGGTCCTTCTCGAGGTCGGCGCAGTTTTGTTGGGCTATTTCTTAATTAATTTCCCATCACAATTCCCCCCTTCCAGGGCGGGAGCCGGGGGTCGCAAAGGGACTCGCGCCAGCAGCGCGCGCCCCCCGCGCTTTGTCTCATTGAGCGCTGAGAAGGAAGAGATGCACCCAAGAAACTGGGAGAGCAGAAACACAGCCCAGAACAAAGGACAGTCCCTTGGGACTTGATGTTCAGCCACTGCAATCCTTTAGGGCAGAGCTGGTGCCACCCCCTCCGAGCTGACCCTGCTGTGACACCGCTGCCCTGGGGGTCTCTAATGTCACTCACACATCGGGTCCTTCACACTGACACACGGTAAAGCCACAAGAGAGCTCCTTTGTAAGGACTGTTTCCTTGCTGCTGAGACTTTTCAATCCATCCCTCTCTCCTGTTGACTGCAACACGCCCTCACTGTTTTGTCTTGTTTACAATATAAGCTTGATTTAGCAAAAAACAACTTAAAAAAAAAAAGTCTACAAAAAAAACCCCACAACCCAAACAAAAAGAGGAAAAAAAAACGCGTAGGGGTGAGAAGAAGAAATGTTATTGGTTTTATATCAAGCTATTAGATAGAACTTTAACTTTTCATTGTGTGCATTTTTGTAAATTGTACAGTAAAAAAAGAAAACAAAAAAAAAAAAAGAAAAAAATTTCCTCTTTCTGTAGAGAATTAGTCCAATTGTCATTCCAGGTCCCACCGTTTCTACCGAATGCTCCAGTTGTTCACTACTAAGTGCCTAACCTTTGAAATCTTTCACAGTGACGATGCAACCTCTTGCTTCGAGGCATCAGAGCTTGGGCGAGCGTGGGGAGGGCAGAGGGGGCGGGAGCCTCGCAGGGGCCCTGGGGCCACCATGCCCCAGACACCGAGCCCCAGGCTGGCAGCTTCCAGTGGGGAAGGCAAACGTGCTTCGGGGTTGGTTTGGGTTTTGTTGGCCTTTTCCTTTTTATTTTTAGGGGTTTTTTTTTAGACTATATAAATATATATATAGAGATATACTTTTATGGGTGGGAGGGGAGTGATTGCAGCAATTAAAGCCAGCCTTGTCTGATTGTCCAGTGGAGGAAATGCAGGTGGGAAAGGACAGCAGCTGCAGGGATGCTCCTGCAGGAGAAGCAGCATCTCCCACAGGCCAGCTGAGAGAGCTCTGGCCCTGCATCACTGGTGTGGAGGGCAGCTGGAGTGAGTTGTTTTTATTGCCTGATAAGAGAAGGTTAAAAAAAAAAGAGAGAGATGATGATAATAATACTAATAATAATCCAAACCTCTAACTCTGATTCTCAGGGATGAGATTTGTGCGTTCTTGCAATGACTCTTGTGTTGGCTGGTTTCTTTCTTTTGTGCCCGTGTGGATTCCTGCACTGTGAGCCTGGGAAAGGGCGGGAGGGAGGCTGGGGCAGAGCTCGGCCAGGACCTTGTGCCCAGGGCTCTGCTGAGCCTTTGCAGGGCTGGTTCGGGGCACAGGGCAGCCAGAGGACGTGGAGAGGTTAAAAACTGAAAGGAAGAAGGGTGGGAGGTGCTGGGCACATCCCTAAAAACACCACTAGGAAGGAGGATAGGGTTGGAGAGGTGAATTTTTTCAGAGGATCTACCAAGCCCCAGACCTGTGTAACTCTCCAGGCGCAGCCGTTGCGTGGGATGGGTGGAAATCCCGCCAGTCCTGGCGATCTGTGCTGTCCCTGGGGTGCTTGGAGGGGATCAGATGCCACCAAAACGCTCAGGAGGTCTCGTGCTCTCAGCAAAGTCTGTCAGCCTCAGGCAGGAGCAGTCTGCTCTTGGGTGGTTCTTCACATCTCCTGTAGCTCTTCCCTTGAGGAAACTCAACCCGGTTTTGTTCCCTCCGGTGTTTTGTTTTAATTTCGTTCTGTTCAGTAGCAATCTCTGGCCGATCTCATCCCTGGATTCTGCTAAAGGAGAACTCCTGTGTGTATCTCTGTCTCTGTACTCGTGTGCACTGGAATAAAGGCAGTGTGGTAGCCAGAGGTCACGGCTGGCATTCCTGGCATTCCCAAACGGAGGGCTATGCAACCAGATGACACGTCCGGACACACACCCACCCACCACCTCTCAGAGACCTTCATCCATCTGTAGCTTTAGCTGCTGGATTTTCCTGTTTCAGGCTTCAGCACGATCGTGACCAAATGTTTTATACATTTTCCTGAAACGAAGGCACAAACACTGTATTTGAAATTTTCCAAGGGAACGTTCCTATTTTACCACAGGAAGTCGAGGGGAAGGGACACCACCATCTCTCTGCCCATGCATGCAAACACTGTACCCACACTGGAAAGCAACAGAGATGTCTTTCTGTACAGAATAATTCTCTTTCCCCCCCTTTCCTCACCCATTTTCCTTCCCCAATCCCCAGCCCTGCACTAACACAGCCTTGGGTCCCCCCAATTCTTAGGCAGAACACGAAGAAGAATCTCAAGTTGTCCAAATCCTCCACCCGCCTCGTCGGGGTCGATGACAGTGACAGACCACAATTATCCATAACCCCTTCCCGATGTTTTTTTACAGCCTCTCTGCTGTCTCTCCATCTTTCCAAGAATCCTCATAGTGAGTTGCCAAACTTGAATTGCACCGATCAGTTTTCTGCATCCAGAACCAGTCTCGTAGTGGCTGTACTTTGAATAAGTAATGTTTGCATGTAATATATATACATATATACATATCTATAAAAAGTATGTGCATGGAAAATGTTTATCTTCGTACTTTTTTGATACAATGTATTCATCAGTTGTTAATTTTTAATTATATTTGATATAAATTTGGGGGTTTGTTGCAAAACTTTATATTTAAAAAAACAGTGTGAAAAATTATCAAAGTTCCAACCATGCAACACAAGCGGAACTTTACCCAAAAAAAAATAAGGGGAAAAAAAAATTGAGAAAAAAAAAAAGGTTCTGTGATTGCCTAGTTTGCTGCCTGAGTAATATTTATCAGCCAAACTTTGAATTCTGCAGTTGTTTCTACAATTCCATTTTGTATGAAGCAAAGTCCTTGAATTAAAATAAAAACTTAGCAAAAAAAAAACCAAACCAACCTGAGCAATTCCCAGACGGTGTGTGCGGTGTGCCTGCTGACTGGGAGGCTGGAGGGCTGCCCCGAGGGCCTGCCCACCTCCAGGAGTGACAGCTGGGAGAAAATCCATCCCAAACTGGGATTTGGCAAGGACCTGGCCGTGCCTGTGGGGTGTTTTTTGTCCCCAGAGGCTTCACAGATGCTCAGTCTGAGTAGGAGCTGTTTGGAAATTTGTGGCGTGGATCCAGCATGGAGATGAAAGTTCCTGGAGTCCAACAGGCAGCAGAACTGAGAAGTTGAGGGTGAAACCCCCCAGCAGCGATTGATTCCTGCCAGGTTTTTAACAGAGGGATGCTTCTCCTCTAAAATGCCAGCACAGGTTGCCCAGAGAAGCTGTGGATGCCCCATCCCTGGAAACATTCAAGGTCAGGTTGGATGTGGCTCTGAACAAGGTGAAGGTGCCCTTGCTCGTCCCAGGAGGGTTGGACTCGAGGGCCTTTAGAGGGTGGAACCCTAAATCCAGCCCAGCCCATTTGATGTGCTGGGGTGTGGCTCCCTCTGGCTCTAACCTGACCAAAGCCTGACCCCGCTCCCAGCAGGTGCCCCTTGGCTCCCTCAGGCAGCCCTGAGATCAGGGCTTGGACTGGTGTCAGAGTCTGTCACGTGTCCAGGCCCTGCTGCAGCCCCTGGAGAAAACAGAATTAATGATAATAACCATACTTGTGGAATTAATTGGAAGTTGGTACTTCCAAGACTTGCACTGAGCAGAAAAACCCAAGCGCTGTCAGGATAGAAGGAAAAAACTTCTCTTTTCTCTGGATATCTGGAGAATCCCCTCATTCCTTTCCAGGGGCAGAAGGCCACTGTGTTTCTCTTTCATCGGGGTCTTCTGGTGTCACACAACACCAAGGACTCTCCAAAAAATTCTTGGATGCTGCTGAGCACTTTTCAGAGCACAAGGTTTTGACTCTTCTTCTCTCCTGTTCCATCTTTTCTGCGATGAGACCACCCCAGGTCCCACCTGAGGCGTGGTGTGGGATGAAAGGAGAAGCTCCTCAGCTCCCTGATCCCCAGGTCGGGGTGGGGCTTGGGGAGAGGTTTTGTTGAGGTCACAGTCCCTGGTCAGCAAGGGTTGGGGTAGGAGAGCTTTCCTTGGCTTGCAGTGCAGTCTGTGGGGTTTGGGGTGCTTGGCTGGATGACACTGAAGGGTAGGATTTTTATTAAGCTTTTGAAATATCCCCCAAAAACACGAAATGGAGGTTTCTGAGCAGGGTACAGGGGAAGGTTTGAAGTGGAGGATTTGGGAATGTGTGGATCAGTGTCCCCCCTGCCAAGGGGACCCTGCAGGATTTGCTTCACCACAAGCAAACCCATCTGTGGAATTGGGATCTGCCTGGGGGACCAGCTGAGCAACCCTCCCTTCCCACCTGGACCACAGAGACCTCCAAACTCATTTACAACCCCACGAGAGTTTTAAATCCTAAAAGCCTTTTGGTGACTCTCTGCCCTTTGAAAGTATTTTGGTTTTCCTTTCTTTCTCCTTATTCCAGTTGTGTTCTTTGGGTCCAAGGCAGTGATGAACCTGTCAGCTCCTCCAGGGCCTGCCTGAGCCCTGGGCAGGATCCCTGATCCCACACCCAAGATCTGCAGTTGGAACCTCTGGGTTTGAGTTCAGCTGAATCCCAAAAATGGCTTTGTTTTAGTTCCTCTTCCCATTCCTGGTGGAACATTTTGCAGTCAGGGTGTTTGCACAAGCTCTCTTCTCCCCAGGGCACATCTTTCTAGCAGAGACCACACGATTTCCCTCCCTTTCATTCCCTGTGGATAAAACCTGGATCAGCTTTTCCTAGCCCAGCACCCCACACCCAGTTGTGCCGTTAGGGGGTAGCATTTTCTGGCTTTTTCTACTTTCTAGCGAAACAGGAAAAAAAAAAAAAAAAAAAAGGAAAAACACCGATTCAAAAAGCTTGAGAGTCATACCCTGGAATATTTGTCTTAGGATGCAGAAAACTCAGGGTGAGATGCTGAGCACACCTGAGTTCAAGGAGCTCAGGTAATTTGGCTTTTTTATTTCCTGGAGCATGAAAAGCTGGGATCATCTGCTGAATCCTCATTCCAGCCCCATTCCAGACTCCCACATCCCCTCCAAGGTGACAGATTACTCATCCCATGTATTCACCCCTCTTTATCGAGCCTGAGCAGATCTCCTGATATTTTCCAGGCTGTGAAAACACCGTTTTCAGAAAGTGCCTGATCGTGATAACAAACCTCAACTGAGCTGGCACTCAGCACATTCCAAACTACTTTGCAGAAGAGGCAAATTTTGCATTTTTATGTGATTTAAAAAAAAAAAAAAAGTCACTTGAGACCCTTGAAAGGGACTAAATTGCCCAAGGTCACCCAGCAAGTGAGGACAAGGTTAAGGTTAAGGTTAAGGTTAAGGTTAAGGTTAAGGTTAAGGTTNCTACTTTGCAGAAGAGGCAAATTTTGCATTTTTATGTGATTTAAAAAAAAAAAAAAAAGTCACTTGAGACCCTTGAAAGGGACTAAATTGCCCAAGGTCACCCAGCAAGTGAGGACAAGGTTAAGGTTAAGGTTAGGGTTAAGGTTAAGGTTAAGGTTAAGGTTAAGGTTAAGGTTAAGGTTAAGGTTAAGGTTAAGGTTGCTCTGGTTCTCCCTTCATGTTTGAAGACACTGGTGTGTGCTGGAATTTTTTTCACATCCACAGTTTTTTAGGATCCCAGTGAGGAGGGGCAAGTGGGAATTTGGCATTTTCCTCAGAGGGAATTGATTTGGGGAGAATTTAAAGGGAAGAGCAGTGAGATAAATGCTGGAAGGTTGGGGATGAGGGATGGCAGTGACTGATGCACGGGGGGCTCTGATGAGGGTGTGCAAATATTTGGGGCTGCAGTCCTGGGGTGGGTGGGTCAGCAGGAGAAACCAACCCTGAGAGAAGGGATGGAAATGCAGAATGGAGCCCCTCCAGCCAAGGAGGAAGGCAGGAACAAGCTGGTGGAGCAGAGCTGTAAAGTCAAAGCAAACAGCATCAATAACTGGAGTTCATTTATTTCAGCCTCATCTCCACTTTCTGTCATTGCCCTGGCTTTGTCTGTGTCTGTTTTTATTATTTTTTGGGTTCTGGCAGCCTTTTTTTCTGCCCAGCACAAACAGAGGAGGAGGTAGAGGAGGCATGGTCCTTGTCCAGCTACTCCTGCAGAAAAGTCTGACACATCTGCAGGGGTGGAAACCCGAATTTTCTCACGGAGGGCTGAGGAGGGGCGTGGATGTGTTTGTGTCACTGGATACAGCAAATGCAAGGGTGGTTAAAAAGAGGATGCTGAGCTGAGAGAGGGGATTGTGGCACAGTAATCCTGGGGATTTGACAAGGGGTTTTTCCTCCTCATGGACTGGAGAGTGTTTGAAGGACCTGGTTCTGCAGGGGATCCACCTAAAAAAGATCTGGTTCTGCAGGGGATCCACCTAAAAAAAGATCTGGTTCTGCAGGGGATCCACCTAAACCAGCCCTGGTGGGATGTGCAAGGAGCAGAGGGCAGAGTCCCCCCCAGCAGGGATGGGCTGCAGGACATGCCAAGGGTGGGACATGTGCTGCTGGGACAGTCACATCCAAGGGAATCAATCAGTGGATTCCAGAAGGAAAGGCAAACCCGTGTCACATGTTCTTGACAAATAAAGTCCTGTACCTGGCAAAGCAAAGGCTCCTGGAGTGTCTCTGGCCCTCATTTCCTTGGCAAGCCCAGCCAGTGAGGCAGGGAAGGGGCAGGGAGAGGTGGGCACAGCGCCTTTGGCACCCAGCTGGGCTCGTGTCTCAAGCAGCATTCAGGATTTCAGGTGAGGATCCCAGAATCTCCTTTCCCAGTGCCATGGTGTGGCATTCAGCAGCAAATGACAGCTGGGTGTCACCCCTGAGCATCTCCTGCTCCCTGGCAGGGATGTCCAGCTGCAGTTTGGATTCCTGTCTCTTGCTGAAGGTTGCCAAGCCTTGTGTGTCTCTGTGCAGGGAAAATATCATGGATTGGGAATGAGCCTGAGCCAACCCCCCAGGGCATCTGTGGGCACCCAGGGCTGTGTCCCACCCGTGGGGCTGCAGGGTCTGTGCCCCTGGAGAGGGGTGCAGGTGGGCTCTGCTGTGGGGCAGCGCTCTGGCCTGGGTGGGCACTGGGGGGACTCATTGGGGTGACTCTGAAAAGACCCCACTGGGACGGTGGCGTGGCAGGGGGGACCTGGCCTGGGGCAGATTAACCCCTGTGATCTCAGGGAGGGGCTGGGCTGGCCCAGACCCTAAGGAAGGAGGGGCTCTACCCGGCCCAGCTCTCACTGGAGAACCGGGGGGCCTCGCTCACCCCAAAATGCCAGGGCAGGAACTGCTCTGTGCTCCCTCCTGCAGGGGCAGGGTACCCCAGGGGAGCTGGGCACAGCTGGGGTGAAGCACCCCAGAAACGCTCGCAGGGAGTTTTTGGGGCAGGGAGGGTGTGGGATGTCTCCTGTAGCTCTGCAGGACAAACCAGCACAGGAGGGCTGCCAGCAGCCCCTGCAGAGCCGCGGGAGGTGTCCGTGTGTCTGGGTGTGTCTGTCTGTC
>VXBR01010280.1:1318588-1405928 GCA_013400215.1 Cisticola juncidis | reverse complement strand
TCAAAAGTCTGCACCACCACAATGATCAGTCAAGATGAAGTTGGTGTGTAGTTCTGTTTGTCTGAGATTTAGACGACTGGCATTCTCAGAAAAGCAGTCACTACTGTAATGTTCTGCCATCTCTTGTCAGCAGAATTTGATGATTTGGGAATCCTATGGGGTATGTAAAGAGCAGAAGTGTCTGAGTTCTTTACACAGGCAGAATGACTTTTTACGTAGTCTGTGCTGTGCAATTAGCTTTGGCAGAGTTTATATCTTGATCCCCCTGTCTTTACTCATGTTCTGTTCAGATACCTACTCGAACACTAGCTGTAAGACCCCTTAGCTCCAGTAATGTAGGACTTTCAGTGCGTGACCAAAAATGCCAATGTTTACTCTGCCCAATGCACTGCTTTTGTGGAGTCATAAAATAAAAAAGAGTATAACAGTGTGATAGCTCCCACATGAATGTGATACAGTGCAGCATTGTGCAGTGGGAGCTTTCCAAGGGATGCTTGAATGGGGGAAGTTTAGAAAATGTATTAAATATGATCACTGAACTGAATAAAATTCTTTAGTATATACTTTAAGACAGATGATCACTTTAAGGTCTGTATACCATGGACATAAAAAAGGGAATTTCCATAATAGGAAATTACTGCACACAGTGCCAGTAGAACAAAAGAGAAGAAAAGGTAAATATTGCAGGGAAAAAAGTGTGCTAGGAAATTGCTATGCTTTGTCACTAATGTAATAAGCAAAAGGGAATTATCCAGAATTGCAACAAATATTATCCTTCTGTCATAACAGTACTACTGCAGAATGTAGAGGAAAAGAAATCAGGAAAGGGTAGTGAGGTGCTGAAACAGGAAGAAAAAAAAAGTTTATTTAGTGGATTGTGTAGGTGATGAAGTTGGTGAGCTGGTGGAAGGATGTTCAACTCTCCTTTCAAATTCTACTTTTCAGTTTGCATTGGATTGAGATATAGTTAAAATATATTAAACATGTCAGTTATTTACTGTGATTTGGTAATAATGAAATGCAGTGTATATACAATCATTCTTCATTGATCAAATCTGAAATGCATTCCACTGGTGAGCGTAGATTTTTCTCAGTAAACTTCTATTTGTTAGATGGTGGGATGAAAAGAGTTTATACAAAAAAGCTTTCTTGCATCTCAGGTTTTGCTTTAGTTTTTTCTGTGACTGAATTTTTCTGTATTATTTGTTGTAATGTTTTGAATGTCTGTGCATGGTTCTTGAAGTTTCAGGGAAGATAAGCACTGTAGTTAGAAAATTATTCATTATTCTTGATAATACTTGCAGAAGTTATGGCTAGAAATATTCTGGCATATGTCAGAGAAGAGAAACAAATCTAGAACAAATCTAGTAGGCCTCCAGTTTCTCTGTCATTCTTCATGAAAGATTCTCCTTGGCTTGAACCAGAATTCTGTGCATGGAGCTGTACATAAACTAAGCCCATAAAATATTGGTAACTGGCTCTAATTTCAGACTAAAAATTGCATAAAGAACATTTATAAGTAACTTGTAGTTAGAAAGAAGACAGGCATTTTATCCAGCTGCCATATATTCTTTAATAAACACTTAAGAATATAAAGATTGTTGACATTACAGACAATTGATAACCTGGTTTAGAGACATATTTCTGGACACACAACTAACATATACTGAGGGCTTTTTGATGCCATATGCTGAGAATATAAAGGTACAGATAGCCTAGGAAGTTCTGGTAGCAAGTGTTTGTAATTAATAATCTTGAAGGAAAAATCTGCAAAACCTTAATTTAAGGATATCCGATAAACAGCTAAGATTAATTTCAATTCACAACTGCATTATTAATTTGTCACAGTGTTCAAGGTAGCCTAGTAAGATATTTCAGACTTTTCTTCACATTATTTAATGTTAGACATTGATCAGAAACTGAGAGAGTCTAAGAAAGTGTGTGGGAAAGAATATTGGACTAGCATCAAGCTATTTTGTTTCAGCTAGATATTTGGTATGCATGAACATAGCTAGACCCTTTTGCTATCTATTTCTCTCTGTACTCCATTCTCAAATGATTTATAATGTTTGAATCCCTTCCCCTTTTTAGCTGAGTGCAGTATTACAGCAGAGTACATTGGTACTGATTTTAAATAGCATTTCACAACCAGCCCTGTCTCTTGCTTTGTTCTCTTTATGGGCATCGTGTCACTCGGAGAATGATGAGCTGAAAGTAAGGAGTGTTGATGTGGCCATGCTGTAATTTTTTGTGCAGCTTGAAATGCAGATCTGAGCTGACCTGAGGTAAGGGATGTGATGAAAGGCTCACCTTCCCTCACACAGAAGAGCATGAGGACACGAGCCTCTGCCCTGAGCTCCTCAGAGCTGTCCTGGGAGAGCCCCAGGTGGGACACAGCACCACAAGTCCCTGGGGATCATCCTGAGCTGTCCCTGCCCAGGGTGACAGGGCCCATCCTGTGATACAAGGAAAGAGCACGCTGGGATGGTGGAAGACTGACTATGGAACATTCAGGGGAGGAACCAAAGGTGGGCAGATGAGGGGATCAAGCTGATCTGGGTAGGAAAAAATGTGCAAAAATGGAGAGAGAAGAAGATAGAGGGAACCTGTTGACAGTTTGTTCATTGGTACCCTAGTCTGTGTTTCAGGTGGTGGGTATATGCTTTTCAGTCCTATACATCTACGGTTTATGTAGCTTGATGCACTTAAATATGCTGCTTCTTACCTATTTATTAGTTTCATCAGTAGCAAAAATTGTTGACATGATATGTGCACTAGTTGTGGTTACATAACTATTCTGTAATTACTGTTTTTCACATAAAAATATAGAATGTATTGTATTACCCATTCTCATGAATGAACTATTGTTTTAAGTCCTCCAAATTCAATCATTAAAAATAAATGTTATTAAAAATAAAGTACTTCAGTAAAGTATAGTATTAATATATGGAGGCACTAATTTTTTATTTTCTATACTGATGTATTTTTACTGCTTTAGGACTTCCAGTTTCCCACTAAAGTGTTAGCTACAGTTCTGAAAGAGTAATCAGTTACATCTTTTATTTCAGGCATATTGTCTATCCATATATGTGTTTTCATTATTATAGAAACAAAGAAAAATAAGATTGTAGTGTATTGTCTTACTGAAAGTATGACTATATACATCTCAGTCTATTCATCTTTTTAAGAAAATTGTTTAATTTAAAAGCAAGTAGTTTTTCATCTGAAATCCCAATAGCCTCTGGCAGAAGTATTTTAGAGATCAAACAAATGGTATACAAATATTATATACTAAATGAGAAAAAAGATTTGCACTAGAAACATTGAAGGGCTAAAAGTAAAGAAAATAATGAGATCCTTAGATATTGAATATATTGAGAAATTGACAATTAACTCAGGTGACTGTAAAAGAATCTTCAGTAGCTCTACAATCCTTAAATGGAGAAAGTTAAATTTAACTGTAAATATTTCAGTCATTTCAAGAAAATATGTTGAAAATAATGTTCAATATTTGAGAGACTATTAAATTAATTTGGTTTCATCACATTAAAATGTTGGAATATGCCTAGAATCAGATGGAAAATAAATAGCAAACTGCAAAATATATCATAGGAACTTTACATTATAATTTTTCAGAATCTTTAATAGATAGTACAATAAACCAAGCAGTTGATGTAGAAGATCAACTTGCCTGAACAGAAAACTAGGAGATCAAGAAGAAAAAGAAATTATGTGGTCTCTGTAATAAGGTTAGGCTTCACAGGGCAAAGCTCAGTTACGGTTGAAACTGGCCAATGTTATGTCCAAAAACAAAACAGACATTTTAAAATATACTAATAGCAAGAGAGGTCTAAGGAAAACATTTGATTGATATTTGATTGCTACTTGACAAAAAAGGACGAAGAAAGATGGAGGCATTCAATGTTGGGGAGTTTTGCCTTTAATATTACTGGTAAACCTCTGGGCTACTTGGTCCTCTGAGTTGGAGGACCACAGCTACAGGAAACAGTGACTTTCCACTAGTAGACACTGAAGTTTTAAGGGAGTGGTTGTATCAGTTGAATGTCCATAAGTGCATGAGCCTGATGGGATTTGAGTACTGAAGGAGTGGATGTTATGGAAGGACCTCTCTTGATCATCTACCAAAAGTCCTGGAAGTTTAGCGAGGTCTCTGCTGACTGAAAGCTGTCCAGAGTTATTCCAGTCTACAAAAAGGGTGTGAGGGAAGACCCAGGGAACTGCAGACATGCAAGTCTAACCTCAGGTCCTGGAAATATTTTGGAGAAGATTATACTGGGTGGTATTGAAAGTCAGTTAGAGAACAATGCAGTCATCAGGCACAGTAAATTTGGGTTTACAAAGGGAAGGTCCTACCTTTTTTAGTATATTTCTGATTAAGGTCACCCACACTGGGGATTAAGGGAAAGCAATGGAAGTAGTTTTTCTGGATTTCAGTGAGGCTTTTTGACCCTGTCCCTCACATCTTTCTCAATCACTTGTCGACCTGTAGGAGGAGCAAGCTCAGCAGTAAGCTGAATGGAGAACTGGCTGAGCAGGTTGCATTGAGTGGGGCTACATCTCTCTGTACCAAGGGTCCCTGAGGCTTCAAATCTAGGGTCAGTTCTGTTCAATATTTTTATCAGTGATCCGAGTGCAGGAGTTGAATACACACTCTTAGTAAGTTTGCTGATGATACCAAACTGCGAGGTGCTGCTGACTCATGTGAGGTGCCATTGACTCATGTGAGACTCATTACATACAGAATTTAGTAGAAATAGAGTGAATACAGAATGGAAAAAATATAAGAGATGAGAAAATATTTCTTTATACAGTGAAAATGTTGGAACTTACTAAATTTTACTTTCTATAATGACTGTTTAGTGAGATTTTTATGTCATACTTACTAGGACTAGACACATGTTTCTATTCTCTTAAGTGAATTAATCATCTAATACTTATTCATGAGCCTTTCTCAAGGGGACACAGCATGTTTTTCTCCTTTGATCAGTGTCCATACTTTCTAGGTAGTCTGTCTTCTATGCTGAACATCCAGTCTGACTCCCAAATCCTGGCAAGCTGTCTACTCCTGAGATTTTTGGTAAG
Source organism: Cisticola juncidis (assembly GCA_013400215.1). Lineage (NCBI taxonomy): Eukaryota > Metazoa > Chordata > Aves > Passeriformes > Cisticolidae > Cisticola > Cisticola juncidis. Next base: position 1,400,825 of record VXBR01010280.1, on the reverse strand, counting down.
TAGAATTCCTTCCAGGCATCCTTTGGAATAAATGACTCATCTGTGTTTCTTAAAGAAATTGTTTTAGAACCAAGGTCCATGAGAGAATTCCAGGCTGATAATCCTCATAATAAAATAATTTCCCTTTGGATGAGAATCAGGTGTGTAAACTCTTGATGCATTTTTTTCGTCACTCTGTAATTGCTAATTCTGGAAATTCTCTAGTCAGAGGACTGGCTGTTGTGCATCTGATTATTGAATGCCCAGGTCTCTTTGTGTGTTTTGCCTGGAGCAAAGACTTTGAGCTTAGGGTTTAAATAACTTATCTTGGTGCCAGATACCTCGTTGCCAAAGCAGAGGCCTGTGTCAATGAGAAACTGTAAATGCTGTAATCTGTATTAACTTGCCTTGAACTCAAGTGTAAGGGTGCTAAAATAAGCTAAAATAAGGCATTAATATTATGTATTGGTTAGTGCTGTGATGGCAGAACTGTGCATAATCACTTCACAAAGTGTGTGAGGACTGTGATCGTCAAAGGGACAAAGATGTGTGTTGTTGCATACAGGATGATTTGGGGAATACTCAAGAAGCATGATTTACAAAATGAGAAAAAAACCCCAATATAAACAGTTTTTTGAGAACCTGCTTCCCCTTGGGACAACCAAAGAGCCTAGAAACATTAGACATAGTGAAAATACAAAGGTGAAATAAAATTAATGCCCTTCAGTTATAAATTCTCTCATCAAAGTCTCTTGGTCTTAATCATCTTCATCTCAGCAACTGAGAACCAATAATGACCATAGCCAACAGTGTCATCGTAAAATCCTGGATGTTGTATGCTCATAATAAATGATATACATATTAATGAGTAGTATATTCATGTTACTGATTGACAGTTTTGTATATGTTGTGGTAATCAGTAATATGGAAAAGCTAATTATTAGCATAAAACTTGTTAACGAATAAATTTAGTAACTTTTGGGTTTAAAGCTTTAAACTGGCCTGATCTGTCAGTTATAAACCCTATATAGCAGTCTCTTAATTAACTTAAAATAGATACACATAGACTTATTTATATGTACACATACATATATGGACACATACTTGTTCAATTGCAATGACCTAAAGGTTGAATACTGAAACACTGACCACTGGAGAAGGAGCAGTGTTTTGTTTTTCAGCCAACTCATCGTCTGCAGATATTGTTTCCACCTCTGTATCCCCCTGGTCTCAGTTTGTACCTCTCTCTTGCTTTTTCACCCAGACTCTTCATTGCTGCTGTCATCTCTTTTCCATGTTGTCACTAAGGACCCAGAAATTCTGGTAACATTCACTGTAGCAGTAGCTGTTCAGCTTGTGGATACTTGCTTACTCAGAAGAACTCTTCTTGTCCCATGCTTAGTGCTGAGTTTTCTATTCTTAACAGTCTTCAGATAATCCTAGATCCATAATTTAATAATTTCTAAAATGAGGACTTTGTTAACAGAACCATTGAACATGACAGCTTTCATAGCATCTCACTGCACTAAGTCTTTGAAAATTAGATTAAATGGACCTCTGATCTTCTACATCAGATGCTGTGTTCCTGTGAAAAAGATATGAGTCAAACAGATGAGAATAATGTTGTTTTGTATTTTTAATGGATCTGTGTAAAAGCTATTCAAAGCAAATCAAATCAAAACTAGCATATTTAATTCAAAGGTAGTAAAAGTGAAAATGTTTATCAAGTTATGTGTTGTTGAAATCTGTGGATTCCAGGGCCAGGGTTTCTTTGCAGTTGCTGAAGCCATCTCAGATGCAGCCTAGGAACCCAGGGGTCTCTTCATCTTGCTTCCATAGCTGCTGCTGCTGCTGTTCCTATCTGCAGGTCTGGCAGCTGGTGAGGCTGAGCCTGTGTCCCAGAGTCCACGTGTGAGCACATGCTCATACACACACTCTCACACTCACACACACACACACAGAAAGGACTCAAACATTTGCTAAGAAATCACACACATACACACACACACATGCACACACACACACACATACACACACACACATACACACACTTTCAGGATTAAATTCCTTGGGGACAGGTCTCTCTAGCTGGGACATTTATCTGTAGACATTGTTGTGACCTACAGCCCCTTCTCCATTTGCTGCCACTGCTGTGGTATGCAGCACTGATACATATAACAGAGAATGAGAGAACACCAACAAATAAGGTAAGAAAAGAATTTAATAAATTCATGTGAGGAAAATAAGGGATCTGAATAGCAGAAAAAGTTGTTACAGTCCTCACCAAAGAGTACATAGTCTTCTGCTAATATATATTTTTTCTAGAAAAGATTGAAGGTGAGATTTAATTCCAGTGGAGTGTTTTGGTTTGTTAATTATTTCCTCTCTTGATTTGACCTCTTTTTGCCTTTGAGCAAGGAATTAATTAACTTCGCTATCATTATGGAGATGGGATTGAAGAGGTTATATTAGGGATGCAGTGCAGGGTATATCTATTCTCTGTTTCAACTTTAGGTCAACAGATAGTAATCATGGAATGGTTCTGTATCACTTTGTAGATTGAAGAATGATTATTGCATGCTGTTGCATCTTTCCACGATGATTTCTTGCCTTCCAGTTTGGAGCTGGAACAGCTTTTAGCCCCTTCATGAATCCATGCAAAGCCTTTTTGTGTCAGATTGTGATGCTCAGTGAAATGTAGGAGAAGCACAGCAAGAAAAATGCAGAATTTGGTGTTCTCGGTTAGCAGGCAAAAGAAGAACCAAAGACATATATTTTTAATTTGTTTTGCATTTGTTGCAAACATTATCATCAATATGTGTTTGAAGGTTCTACGGGTGTGAATCTCGCAATTCTGATTGTTGGTTTAGCAGGAAGTTAAAAGGAAATGTCAAATTGAAAGGGATCATAAACCTCTCAGTGGATTTGATGTAGATGTTGTTAGATGCGTAAATGCTAGGACCTGTGGAGTCCAATTATCAACAGATCTTTTTATTTCCATACTTGGAAAAAAAAAGTAAGAAGAAAGGGGGATACTTTAAATGAGCATCATTTAAATCATTAACTGCTGACATATGAAATGAGTTCATTGTGTAAATTAATTGCTTTAAATTTTACTTTATTTTTAGTGTCTTTGTATACTTTCTCTAAGCCTATGCTTCTTCTATAAGAAACCCACTTTCCATTACTATCACAATGCATCTTTTCATCAACACTAAATTATCTTCAAATGGTTTAAAAAAAAAGAGGGGAAAAAAGAAAATGGCTTTCACAAGGGACTTAAAAAAAGTATTCTGCTTTAAAAGCCTGAAGCCAAAATTGTAAACCTTAGAGTTACACATCTTTTTTCCTCAAGTGTGAGACTGATGCTCATTAGGGAGAGTTTCCTACCAGCAAAATAATAAAAATACTTATATGTAATAAAAAATCAAATTATCCAGTACTTGCAATCCCTAAATGTAGATTTTAATAAGAGATGGCTACTATGAAATAACTTACCTGAGCATATGTCTAAGAAAAGCCACAGGAACAATTATTTCCATGACATGACATTCTACTCAAATGTATTATAGGCACAGACTCAGATTTCAGGCAATTTTTCTGAAGTAATTTATGATGTTCATAGGCCTTGAAACAGAGTTGAAATTTTCACACAGTTTTGTGTACCATAGCTCAATGTACCATAGCTAAAAATGAAAGGAAAATTACTTTTATTTTTTCCCTTTTTTTTTTGTGCAATATTGTCAGAAAAAAAACAATAGGGCAAAATGTATACAGAAAATTAAAAATGGACTAGTAAGTTGTGCTCAAATCTTCTTTGATGTCACAGAATTTCTACAATATGTGTTGCATAACTACTATCTAATATAAAGGATTCTATTACTATTCTATACAAAGTTATTCTTCAGTAACTAATAGAAAGTGCTAGAAACTCTGGGGGTTTTAATTTTCTTTCACAATTGACAGACTTTTCAATATGATGCTCATAATCTTTCTTTTGACATAGGAACGTGTTTGTCCTGTAGCTTTCACATATTGAATTCTGTAGCACACTGTAGCATTCACTAAAAACCTAGATGCTCCATATTCAACTGGTAGTTGCTACTTAGTGCAAGGTTTCAAAGCATACAAAGAAATGTACATTTAATTTAAGATGGTATCATACTAATTTAGTTAAGATAGTTTGCTAGATAACTAGCATAAAATCAATATGCTCTCAGCAGAGTCAAAGAAGATAGATCCTAAGTAACTGGTCTTTTTCCTATATGTAATATATGTGTTTAAAAAAAAATTGAAACATGAATTTTCTAGTAAGTATCTTAAAGGACAACCAAATAAATGGTACTCTATCATAAGTAATTTTGTCAGTCATTCAAAACAAGGAGGAGCTGTTGACTGCCTCAAAGGCAAAAAGACCTCAACAAATTAGAGGACTGACAAATCACCAACCATGTGAAGTTTAAGTGCAAGTGCAGGATTCTGCACCTGGGATGGGGTGACCCTGGATGTATGGACAGACTGGGGAATGAGAGACTGGAGAGCAGCACCATGGAAAGGGACCTGGGGTCAGTGGCAACCTGACCATGAGCCAGCAGTGCCCTGGCAGGCAGGAGAGCCAACCCTGCCCTGGGGGCATCAGGCCCAGCATGGCCAGCCAGGCAAGGGAGGGGATTGCCCTGCTCTGCTCTGCACTGGGGCAGCCTCACCTTGAATGTTGTGTCCAGTTTTGGGTATATAAGAAAGATATTAAGCTTTTAAAGAGCATCCAAAGGAGAGCAACAAATATGGTGAAAAGACTTGAGGGGAAGCCTTATGAGGAGTGGCTGATGTCACTTGGGCTGTTAGGCTGGAGGAGACCAAGACCTCAGAGGATTCTGCAGCTTCCTCACATAGGGAAGGAAAAGAGCAAGCATCAATCTCTTCTCTCTGAGGAGCAATGATAATACCAAAGGAAATGGCATGATGCTGTGTCTGGGGAGATTAGGTTGGATATTAGAAAAAACTTCATCATCCAAAGGGTGGTTGGTCACTGGAACAAGCTCCCCAGGTCATGGCACCAAGCCTGCCAAGGTTTATGAAATTTTCTTTCATGCCATGTTGACTTCTGAACCTGAGTATCCCAGCTTCTTAATCTCTGGAATACTGGACACCACAAAGTTCATGTCATACTGTAATTTCTGTTGCCCTAGACATTTTTGAATTATAAAAGTTTTGTTTCACTGTGGTGTGGAGTGTGATTTTTTTGTTTAAATCTCCTGTCTAACACATCTATCCAGTACAAAGACAGTATGTGCCAAAAAAAGAGCAAGTGTTGCTGAATCTTTTTCTATATACTGAGATCCACAGGGGATAGTGAATGTGCATTTTTTCCTTCCACAACTGCACAAAGGCAGAACTAGAACTCAAATAAAATGGTCAAAAGTGTGTTTTACCTGCTGCCTCTGGCTTGATGATAGGTGTGTTTCTCACTAGTTTTGTCCTCAGAGACTGTCACAGAAAACAGAATTTCAGCGTGATTTATTATGTCTTGAAACACTATGAAACACTGAAAAATTGATGAAGGAAATGGAAGTACAAATACAATTTGTGTTCATATAGTGTTCTTACTATAAATATTGGTAATGCTAGTAGAAATACAGTTATTAGAAAAAGTAATACAAACACTTTCAGTACAATGTGAAAACAGCATTAAGATGTATTTTCTTAGGGATATTATAAACCAGCAGTTATTCCTTATTGTGTTGTTTTTGGCTGGGGTAGAGTTAATTTTCTTCATGGTATCTTGTGTGGGGTTGTGTTTTGGATTTTTGCTAAAACCAGTGTTGACAATACAGGAAGGTTTAAATCCCTGCCAGAAGTATGTTGTGTGTGTGCCTATCTCTGATCTTGTCTCCTGGGTGGGATCTGCACTGCAAATACCTTTGCTCCTGGATGGACCCCTCATACCTAGGTCCCAGACTGTCATGTATTACCATAGGCATTATATAGCATAACCTATGCTATATACACCTGTGCGCCTGTTCTATGTTAAGTCAAAGGAAGAAGAGACTATTAACTGTCTGAAATGCTGGGGTTCTTCCAGCTCCAAAAACACTTTCAAGGACACATATCACAAAGATTATAAGTGGAAGCATTTTGTTTTATTTATTTTATTTTATTTTATTTTATTTTATTTTATTTTATTTTATCGTTTGTTGGGGTTTTTTTAATCTTATTTTTCAGAATCTGTTTCAGAGCCCACGCTCATTAGCATTAACACAAGGTGATGTAGCCAAAAGCAGGCTGATTAATTCTTAAGTTTCACTTGTAAAAAATATCTCTTGCAGTCTGCCAAAGGCAAGTCACAGAGCAACAAAATGCAGCAACAGCAAGGCAAGACCAGTTGATCCCATTTCCCAGAAAGTGGAAACTTGAAGAATGATGACCAGGACTGACCACAGTGAGACTGAGGAGATGTGTGGCTCTCTGGGGTGTTTTGAAAGCCTGACACATACTGGTGACAAGCCTACTTCTTGCCTTCAGAAGCTTGCTCTGCGGAGCGTCTCGCCAGTGATGCATGAGAAGCGCTGTCATGCCTGGCCCGTGCTCGCACTGCGTGCACAGAGAGCTGAAGAGCGGCAGCTCCGGATGGTGCAGGAAGCCTGGAGCCCATCCAAGCACAGGATGCTTTGCATGAGCAAGAACACCTGGGAAATGGAGCCGAAGGAAGTGCAGAGCTTGCTCCCACTACAAAAGGCTGAGATACAGATTTCTTTTTGTGTCACAGATGCCATGAAATCCTGGTTAAGAAGTAGACAAGGAAATTTATTTCTTGAACCACAGTTTTCTGCAATATAAATTCAGAAGACCTGAGCAAGAAGTTCATTGTTACCCACATTTGATAACATCACATTGTGAAGGGTGGAGCCTGAGATGTGTTAAGGATGCCATCATCCAGCAGTAGCCTGCAGGAGTCCACTTCCACATGGCTGTGACCCGTGGATCCAGCCTTCTACTGGCTGGGTGAGCCACTGCTGTGTGGGTGGACTCTGAACTTGCCATTGCTGATGTCAGTCTAGTCCATTTAAAAATGGGTGCTCCCCCTAGGAAAGAAAATAACCACAGCTGACATTGATGAGCTTCTGTTTGGAATTTTAATTGGGAAAAATGCCAAATAAGCCCAAACACTGAAAAATCTACAACAGATGAAACAGTGGTGGTCAGTGTGATGCAGTTAGTGGGAATATTCTTTATTCTCCATAAGTGTGCATAAAGGTTGCTAAATTTTAAAGAAATTCTGCAGGCATTTAGTGCAGAGTAAGTATTGATAATACTGATGTGGGTGAGGAGGTGGCTGGCAAGATGGTCACCTGACACTGAAAGGCATCTGCTTCTCTGTAAGAGTCCCTATGCACCCTTAAGAGATCTCCAAAAGAGGACAGAAGATTTTGCTTTCTATATGCCCACCTGGAACCACTTGAGAACCTTGGTGTGATAAAATTACCTGATGATTTTTTTCAGATACAAAGGAATTTTTTTTCTTTTAATTAATAAAAGCAAATAAAAGGTATGTGCAATCTTGCACATACATGATAATACACTTTCAAAACAGGTTCAGTAAGTGGAGAAATTAATCAAACTGTCTATTCAGTTAAAGAATCTCAACATTTTGATGCAAGCTGAGTGTGATGGGATGGGCCCTTGCATGTATCTAAACAGAGATTTGATATGTCAGCAGGTACAGTGAGGCTAGAGATTAATTCTCTTTCCATGAGTGGCCACTACCTAGAGGGCTTTGAGACAAAAGCCCATCTTTAAACTGCAAGGATTTCAAACAACTTGGAATTTATGAGCTAAAACATGTGCTTTGAAAATGAATACTAGCTAGTCTATTTTAAGACTGTGCTTTGCTCTCTGCAGAGGGTTGTACAAGGCAAATGAATTCTGACATAGCACATCCTGAAACGGTTGTAGCTGTACTAATTGCATTCCCATACTATAGGGAGTGCAATCCCAGACACTGCACCTCACAATAAAAAAGAATGTTAAGGTACTTGAACACATCCAAGTGAGGTTACTAAGCTTGTGGAGGGGCTGTATTCTGGGAAGTGACTGAGGACACTGGATTTGCCCAGCTTGTAGAGGACAAGGCTGAAAGATGACCTTGTTGCTCTTTACAGCTTCCTTAGGAAGGAGAGAGGGAGATGCTGAGCTCTTCCCTTTGGTACCCAGTGACAGGACACCTGGGAATGTTACAAAGGAGCTCTAAGGCAGGTTCAGATGAAACAGTGGTGATAACTTAGGAATGTCTTCATTATAGCTGAGCAGGGCTTACACAGCACCAAAGCCTTTTCTGCTTCTCAACCCATCACACCAGCGAAAAGGCTGGGGGTGCACAAGAAGATGGGAAGCCAGGACAGCTGCCCCCAGCTGACCAAAAGGGTATTCCGTAAAAAATGGCTTCATGCTCAGCATATAAAGCTGAGGAAAGAAGAATGAGGGGTGGGACATTCAAAGTGATGGCATTTGTCTTGCCAAGTCACTGTTACTCATGATGGACCTCTGCTTTCCTGGGGGTGGCTGAACACCTGCTTGCCCATTGGAAGAGGTGAATTAATTCCTTACTTTCCTTACTTTCCTTGGCTTTTCGTATGGCTTTTGCTTTACCTCTTAAACTGTCTTTATCTTAGTCTATGAGCTTTCTCACTTTTACCCTTCAATTATCTCCCCCCTCCACCGTGGAGGGAGCAGCTGTGTGGGGCTAAATTGCCATTTGTAGTTAAACCACAACACCCATCAAAGTTTTCAGTAAGGCATATTTTAAATTCTTAAATTGTTTTTAAATTTTCACATAGCAGTGTTAGCTATAGAGATTTTTATGTTTCAGCATGTGCCTAAAAATATTGGAGTTTTACTACAATCAATATTTTTTTGAACAATATATTGGCTGTTACACAACCTGATAGAGCTTACTCAATAGGCTAAATTGAGAGTTTAGGATTCAGATGGTAGCTTATGGAAGAATAGTAGCTGTGGGTAACATTGCTAATTGAGCACAAACAAATGTATTTCAGAAGATCATACCTTTGTGGTAGAAAGCAAAGCGAGTTCAACAGTTTTCTTTATGTATCCATTTAATGATACCTGTTTTCTCTGTTCTTGAACAGAAATTGGTTAATATGTGTCGCAGTCTGGTCCGGTGGTGAAGGTACCACGACCTTCCTCGCTAGAAGCATCTTTAAAAGACAACTAGATCAATGGAGGCACTCTCAGGCAGAAGTGATTTAGCTCTTGGTGCACCCTCAGGTGCAGAGTGACCAGCTATTTGGGGCACTCTCAAGTGCAGAGGGATTTGTTCTTTGAGAAGATGCCTGAGCAGCAGAGCCGCATTTGCCACCCTGGGAGACACAGGAGTAAAAGCAGCAGGATGGGGTCGTTCTGATCTCCAGGAGAGCTCCCTTATTCCACAGGGCTGGAGGGGAAAGGAGCCAGAGAGCTCATGGCAAGTGGGATTATATAGGGTAGCTGGGAGTGGGGATTCCCAATATGGCCAGTGGGGAGAGGAATTGGAAAGGGATCAATCAGGGGAAGAATCCAAAAAGAACCAACCAGGAGGGGTAAAAACTTGGGGAATGACCAATGGGGTATGAAACATTAAATAGAACTGCAAAGGCTCATGGGTTGAAGCATTTTTTTCTTACCTTGAGCTACAAGGAAAACTCTCAAAGGGATTTCTCAAAGGAGAGTCCCTGTGAACTGAGACAGCCTAGGGGCTGCACATGGGTTAAAGCACTTCTGCTCACCCTGGGCTAAGGAAGGCTCCCAAGGGGACTGCCCACAGGGGAGAAGCTGCAAGGTGAGGCAGGTTAGGAATTTATTCTCCAAGAGAATAAATCATGCTCTGTTGATGGTCCAGAGACAGCCACAGATATGTCCCTTTAACAGAAGTGATTAACAGAAAGAATCTGCTAGTTCTCAGAAGGCTGCACAGAATTTTCTGGCTGCACTGGCTATTGTATCAGGTAATGAATGCCAACAGTGAGCTTTTGTAGCGTTTAGGAACAACACCTAAAATACTAAAGAGGTTCCCATTTACTAGTCATTGGGATTGTATAATTGTCTTTATAAGGTTAAACAAAGGAACAATATTGTAGAATACAGACTTATTTGTTCTGAGACCTAACTGTCCCAAAATAAAGAAATATTACAGGGGTTAAAGGTAAAATATTACTGAGCTAAAAGTAAAATGTCTGTCCCTTGCAATACCTGAGCTTTTTAGACAGGTTGCAGTTACAGCAATGATCTAATGAAATGTGTGAATTTCTTTAAGGAGATGGAATAATGTTGAAAACCCTTCCAGAGAATCCCAGAGAGCCACATAATAAAATTAATACTTTTTTTCTGTTTTTCTTTTCTATGTGGGATGGATTCTACCTGCTGATGCTAAAGTTATTATAATAACTAGGCATTTCAGAGCTCTTTAATCATTAATACCCTGAGGGAAGAATCAAACTCACTCCTTTCCTGAAAATATCACTTACTAAACAGACCAGTGTTATTGCTAGAATGGAACCAGAATTCTATTCAGAAGCCTTCAGAATAACAATGCGGGCTTTTAAATGAGATTTAACAGCTAATTACACAAATTAATTAAAATATACCCACAAAACTTTATGATCTGTAATGTCAAAAAGGACTGCTTCCACAAGCAGGTGTGCAGGTCAACCTATTGAGGTTTCTGTGTGTGCATGCATAAATACATAGTTGTAGGTATAGATATTCTTGAGAGATGACATTTATGCAAGATCCAGTTGATCATTCCTCACAAATTAATACTTAGGTCCAAGGATTTTATTTATTTTATTTATTTCTACCTGCTTCACTTTAGCACACTGCAATAAGAGTGCAAGATGTATCCTTAAAAAAAAAAGTAAACAGTACCCCATACCATAGCATGTCATGTAAAATGCAGAACAATAGCTCATTTCTCATCACCTATTGTTATCACTTGAGCAGTTTACTTTGTCATCGTCTTTCTCATGTAAGTTAATAAATTATCTTTGTCTTATAGAATACAGAGTGAATTTTGCTTGATATAGTATATGAAGCTCATAAACTGAAAGCAGAGAAAAATACACAAATATTATTTAAGTTCATATACTTAATATATTTCTGTTATTATGAATTATGTTGTTCATCTTATGATTGTACCTAAAAACCTCATCAAAATCATACAAATGTTCTTTGTCTTAAAACACAGTGGGAAAACTTTTTAATATATTTTTTTAATTGACTGCAATTGCAGAAGATAAATCAAAGAAATGGTTGCTAAACTTTTGGAAACTAAAAATTGATTTGTAGGCCAATAAAGACTTTGCTTAACTTTTTGGAGTTCAATAAAGAGGTAAGGATGTCATAGAGCTGTTCCGACTTAGTTAACAGGATCAAAAGAAAAGCCAAAGGAAAATGAAATTGGAGAATGAAAACAGAAAAGATCACGGAAAAGCGGAAAACAGTAACATAAAACCATTGCACAGTACAGAACAATCTTGACATTCCCTTTCCTTTTTAGAATGGATTTTCCCATGTTATACACATGAAAAGAATTAATTTCAGGTCCAAATATGGTAAGTAAATTGCCAGTTCTGAGCTAATACAAACATTATTATGTCAAATTATGCTTACAGTTTTTAGGATTTTTTTAAACAGTAAAATATTGTATTTCTCTTGTAAAACATCATCTGTATCTTCAGTAACATCTTGTGACTTTACAAATGCAGGAAACAGAAGATTTTTATTGGGCAGAAAACATACTTGCTTTGATTTGATAAATTTCTCATGTTTTTTGGTTTCTTTTTTTGTTTTGGTGGGGTTTTTTTTACACAACTAGGCGCTACAAAGCCCATACTTTCATCTTTGGAAAGTGTTTAAAAAGAAGTAACATCTAAGTTCCCAAAGCCTTTAAGTGCAAAGTATTTCTTCAATGAGAAATTTCATCTAGAAGCTCAAAGACTTCCTGTTGCAAAGATGATGGATTTTTGTTTTTCAGCTGAAAATTATGAATCACTCATCAAAAATCGGGAATATAAAGTGATCCTTTAAAACAGTTTGAAGATGCTTTTTGAATATTTTTGACATCCACTTGATTTATGTTTCTGACTCAGATAAACTGTCAACTGACTTCCTTTCTTTCTCTGGAAAGTACAAACACAGAGACTGACAAAGTAAGAGGAAAGAAAATATTAATTAGCATACTGAATATAGGCAGCCCAGCCAAATGTGTATTTTCTAGGAGTGCATCTTTGATGGATCAATATATTTTATCTGGAAATATTCTAGATGGATACCTAATGAAGTTATCCTCTGGGCTCAGAGGATAGCTGAAGCATGACAGAATGCTTGTAAGGAGTGCAGGGACTACATTCTTAGATGTTATCAGACATAAATCATAGAGCCACTAATATGACTTTTTATCAAATGGATGTTTCTTTTTATTAATATTGGTTTAACCAAAGAAATTTACCTCATAATAACTTGCACTTTTTTCAAAGGTTACTGAATATGATACAAATTTCACTGAATTATTTTGAGTCTTTAGATGAAACTGAGATATACCTGATTTCCTTGCACACATTCAACATGTGAAACTAATCAATTGATTGCTTACTTTTCTTCTTGCATCTGTAATTTGTGTAGGTCAGGTGTTGTTTGATATCAGATGCACTAAATTGTACACAAGTATACGCATACATTAATTCTAGTAAAAGAAGACCATTTACTTCATAAAAAATCAAGAGGAACATTATCTTTTCTTTCTGGAGAACAGTGAAACTCCCTGAATAGGGATCTCTTCAACCATTTTATTATCTATTTATTTTCTGCTGGAACATGTTTAATTCAACAGCACTCTTAATGACTCTGTGGAAATATACCTCCTTTCTCTTTTCTTATAGCTTTGCTTAGCCAGATCTTAGTAGTTTAGGAAATCAGTAGACCAACCTGAATAAAAAAGACTATTATAAATTATTATTTGTTTAAAGGACTGTAAAACTAGCCAACAACTTTAAAATTAAAAGAAGTCTTCTAGTCCATGAGGATATGATCCATATAGCAAATAAGTCTGATGCAAGACAGTATAATTGTAGGGACAACCTTTAAATAAGTAACTTATCTTTCAGAAATCCAGGCAGCAGTACTCTAATTAGAGGTCAAGAAGCTCCAAGGATATTAAAAATTTAAACATGGAACCAGCTACCTTTGCAGTGTCTGTTTGCTAGCAGCCTGTTCTGTGAATTGAATTAATATACAGTCTCTGTATAAAGACTTTCAAGTATGCCTATCATTTTATTTTTATCAGAGTCAATAGATCTATAAAAAATTTCTTAAGTAAAAGAGAATAAATTGTTATTTGCAGAGAAAAACAACCAAACAAACAAACAGCACTCCTGTAATCTGTGTTTGAAGATTACTTGCTTAAATAGCCTGATTTCCCTGAATGTCTTTTCTTTCATTGTTCTGCTGAACAGTTCAGATGAACAAATTCATACTCCATGTGCTATTGATTAATTATTCCCTGTTCATTGTTACTGCTTCATCTTTGTGTAGTTTGGCTAATCAATTTGTTATGTTATAAGGACTATGTGAATAACTGAAACTTTTAAGAAATTTATTAATTTGTGGAGATAATATAGCATATAAAAATGCAAAAGAACTAAATACCATATTCCTATGAACATTGATACTAAGAACTTTTTTTCTTTACTACAACCTCTTCACTGACAAATGTTTGAAATACTAAAAATATTACAGGACCACTAAATACATAGAAAATGAAAAAATATTTGAGATGGCTTTTTTGTTGTTTAGAAAATATTACCTTTGAAGTTTCATTTTAACTTATTACTGAATAATTCTTCCAAGCATAAAATTGTGCAAGATACATTGTACTAAAGATTCTATTCACACCTAATGATGTAAGTTGTTTTTTTTTTTTTTTCCTGAGGCATCTGTATTTTGAAGAAACCCAACGTAAAATCTCTTATACAACTTCCATAACTTGTTCCTCAGAGTACCTGTAAATTGTTTTCATTTGACAGTACTATGTATGCATCAATATTATAGTTGTTCTCTGTTTCACAAAATGATGAATTCTGTCATCTGCTAAGTAGCACTTGGGTTGTACTGAGTGATCTTGTTCAACTCAATAGGACACATAACTATGTGCTCAGCTTTCTGCTGGAACTAGTGTATATCATGAATATCAATGAAATCTTTTTGGTTTTGAAATGGCATTAAGGATAGAAAATTCACTACATTCCAATTATTCAGAAATAATTTCAACCCACAGTTCCCAGTTTCTGAAAAAATACATCCCTTTAATATCATACAGTTAGTACCTTACTTGAACGCCGTCAATCTCTCTGTAGAATCTTTAGAGGTCTATCCTAGTATTTAATGCAAAGATATGTGATGACAATATTAAGGTGTGCAGGTGTTTTATATAATCATGCAATTATATATTTTGTCACAGTTTCTGAAAATATTACAGAATTTTATAAGGGGGGGAGCTAACATTTTTTGGTCACTTTATTCAGTGTGATGCACAAAAAACTTAAAAATTTTAAAAGCCCAGTGGTTTACAAGATTCTTTCTCAAATGACACTTGTCTTTACATAAGTCTCGTGACACTGGAAGGCAAGGTAGTTTTCCAAAGCATCAATTTGATTTCAAAACTCTAGACTCTATTTTAAATAATTTACTTTATTATAAAACAAATCATGGCTACATCCAGTATCTAAAGTATAAATTAATCTAAATTTTAAATATTCAACTGAGCTCTGAAAACCCTCAAGTTTATAAAGTGGCACTCTGCTGCTACGGATTTTTTTATTGGTCATTGTCCACAGCAATGGAAAAACATAATTTATATTTAATTAACTCTTTATCTTGAAGACATTGATGTTAGATTTCATTGCACCTCAGCACAGCAAGAAAAACTTGTTATCTATATGTTGTACACTTGTTCTTTTGCTCTAGTAACACAGGTTTCATGTCTTACATTATGCTTTCTTCAAAATGTGCCAGAGTACACTTTAATTAAGTAGCTGAACATTTACTGAGCTATATGTAAGTATTCCTTGTACAAGGGGAAAAAAGTAACATGGCATTAATACATTCTCAGCCCATTGCTATCATCCTGAAAGGAGACAGAGTCATAATAAACACAGGAGATTAAATGAGGATTAACAAGACCTCTAACTGCCTGGAAAAGCTGGCTGCAGGAGAGAACAGTTGTTCTTTGATTATAGTCTTCTGAGAAGTAGTTCTCTGAACTCATACATGGCTTGATTATCATTAGAAGCATATTTTTATGTGCTATGTGCATGCTTACCATCTTCACTTTACTTTAGAAAATCCTGTTTTAGTCTATGGAATCTCACAAAGAAATTAAGATATTCAAGCTGAAGAAATTTCATGGTACAATGTAATATTGCTTACAAGTCCATATTCTGACTGCTTTGTCTGTATAGGGAATTTAGGAATAAAAATATGATTATTCTGATGATTGTAAGAGCCTGGACTAAAAATAAAAGTAGAACCAGAAAATTTTATTATTTTAAGAGAAACATGGCAAAATGAAAAGTTAACTGGTGTGCCTAAACTGATTAATATCTGTGTTATTTCATTATTATGGAATCTGAAAATTTATATTGTGTTTACCAGATCCAACAGGTAAAAGTAATACAAGATATATTTCCATATAACTTCACCAGTAACTGTGTTAATAATCTGATTTTAAGCACAATATAACAAGATCCTGTTAATTCCAAAAGTAGGAAACCAGGAAAAATGAAGACAGGAAAAAAAGTAAATTGTATTGTCATATTCCTGTATTTGTTGCAATTTGTTTGTTCATTTTACAAATAAATTGGAAAAACTGTTCATAAGTGTCTATCTTCGCTATTGAACTGGGAAGCTGTGTTTAGACTGATGTTTATAGTCAATATTAAGTAACAAATCAAAAGTATGTATTGATGATTTTAATGGGTTTAAAAACTCACTGGAGAAAAGTGCTCAAGCCCCACTCCTTGGGGGGGAAACCAAATAAAACATCATGTGAGGTTAAAAATGTTAGAGTCGTGATTCTACTGAAGCAAAACTCACAAATAATACAGAGAAAACCAGTTTACCTACACCACCAGCAAAGGCAAAACCCCGCCTGGGCCCCCATCTCTCAGGCAAAACCGAAATTGCCATGCGCTGGGAGATGAAAGAAGCTGCTCTGTCTGAAGGGATTCACAGCCACGGTGCTGGTGTCAGGCCCAGCACAGCACTGGAGGTGCTGCTGCAGCAGTGGTGGTGTCGGTGTGGGCAGGGCTCTCCCTACACCATGGAAATTCCAGCAGCAGCCACTTCTCCACTCCACCAGCAAAGAACAGCCACCCTTCTCCTTCTGCCTGCTGCTCCAAAGAGACAGTCCAGGAAGGTAACGTAGGTGAGTGTGGAGTGCTCAGTTTGGTCCCCTCCACACAGCGCCAAGCTTTGCCTCCTGTCCCTCTGGACAATGATGAAGAGGACTGAGGATGTATATAACCAATGCAGGTTTAAAGAATGAATTTAAAAACATTTCTGAAAGTGATTTCCTTCACTTATGCTTATGCTGTTGCAGAAATTACATGTATCACAAGGCAATCTTCAAAGAAACTATAAATAATGTATAAATATAAATATTTCAATGTATGGAAAGTTCTTGTGAGGTTTTTCTTTCCTTTTTTTTCTTTTTTTATTTAACCTGCTAGAGACAGGTATAAAAGTAATCATAGCTTGAAATTATAAAATCCAGTGAAAATAGAAATAAAAGGTATATTTTTTTAAGAAGCTAAGATGCAATTAAATCAAGTAGAAAATGGTGTGGAGCACCAGTCCTCACTCAACAAGTTTATTTAAAAGAGTCTTGAGGTCCCTTGATGCCTTGGGAAGGCTGACCTGGAACAGAGACTAGACAGTGCTAAGAGAATAAAGTAGGTATTTATTAAAAGGCCTTAAAGGATACACCTTGGGCAGCACAAGAGCCTGGCCAGGGCTACACCAAGGGTAGATCTAAAATGGTCACAAAATGGACAGCCAGTCACAAGCTCTCACACTTTTTGGTCCATTTGCATATTGGGGTTAATTGTCCAATTATAGCTTCAGATTATGAAGTCACATCCTTCTTGTTTTCTCTCTTCAGTCCTCCATTGCTTATGGTTTTGGGCCTGAAAGTGATAATGATTGTCCTTGGTCTCAAGCTAGAAAAGGATTGTTTTGTCTACCTAGCCTGTGAAGAGAGCTTACTAGCATTTAATGTGAGGCTTGGAACTACATCCCTACACAGCACAGAATCTGAAAAACATGACAGCTAAAACTTAAGGCATTACCCTGAGGTGGGTGCATAGGATAAATGCAACAACATTCTCAGGACGTTAAAAAAACAAACTTTACTGGCTAACTTTGGAAGATCAGAAACTTAAAAAAACCCTATTCAATCAAATAAAGTCTTTCACTAAGAACAGACTTAGCAAACTATACT
Source organism: Cisticola juncidis (assembly GCA_013400215.1). Taxonomy (NCBI): domain Eukaryota; kingdom Metazoa; phylum Chordata; class Aves; order Passeriformes; family Cisticolidae; genus Cisticola; species Cisticola juncidis. The sequence goes on along the minus strand of VXBR01010280.1, from coordinate 1,383,298 downwards.
CATCCAACCATAAATTATTATCTAACCATATTTCAAGAAGAGGGAATTAGGAATATGAAAGAAGAGAAGAAGAGAAAAAGAAGGAAAACCAAGGTACAGCTGTTGTCTTGGATCCTATATGGTTTCAGCTGACATAAAATCCAAGGAAAATAGGGATGCATCCATGTGTGTCTCCAGGCAATGAGTTGTATCTGCTCTGGCCTCTTGTTGCCGCCCCCACCCAGGTAGGTCTTCCAGACATGGGGCCACTCTGAGGTTCAGCTTGGGTTGCAGAGGTGGGGGCATTTCTTCCCATGTGCCAGGTGTGCCAGCAGCTGACAGCTGTTCTGGGCTGGACTAGAGGCTCCAAGGGGATGGGGTGTGGAGCAGTGCATGTCCTACTTCCACACAACTTGCACTCCTTCCCCCCCACCACTTTAGTTATTTAGAGCCAGTAATAATTTTCTCCAATCTTTCACAAATGGTAAAGCTTCCTCTTCTGACTTTTTGAATAAAGACTGGATATTTTTTAAAGAGATGATTTATCATTATGCAATCACTGAGATCAATAAAAATTACCTTCTACAGAAGTCAGGCTGATAGTCTAAGAGCTTTGTCTGGATCAATCCAGACTGAGTTACAGCCTTCCAACAAGTCAGCAGACAGATGCTATATCACTGCAATGGGCTACTGTCATCTTAACCTTGCCAAAAGATAAGGTAAAATTTATACACCCATGAAATTACTTTAAACTAATGCATTTTACCTCAGAAGATAGGGCAAGCAAAGTGTGCACATATGGACTGTTGTAACTCACCTCATGAACAGTGACTTGTAAAGCTGCTGTAAATCATTAACTTTGATTCTGTGCCCCTATGCTTCCATGAACAGGAAATACTCCATACTTAAAAGTTATTACAGATCAGCTCTCCATGAGTAGTAGCATTTTTATGAGATGTGATGGGTCTGAAATTCTGACAGGAATAAGTACCTTTTAAAATAACACAAATCAGTTTTGAGCCCCTCACTACAAGAAAGACAGTAAGGGGCTGGAGTGTGTCCAAAGAAGGGCAACAAAGCTGGGGAAGGGTCTGGAGAAGTCTGATGAGGAGCTGCTGATGAAGCTGGGACTGTTTAGAAAAGAAGACCCACAGGAGATCTTAGCCCTACAACTCCCTGAAAGAAGGTTGTAGCTAGGTGGGGATCACTCTCTTCTCCCAAATAATAAGCCATAAGACAAGAAATGGCCTCAAGTTGCACCTAATTTGGATATTAGGAAAGAATTCTCAACTGAAAGGATTGTCAAACATGGGAAAAGGCAGCCCACGGAAGTGGTTGAACCCCTATCCCTGGAGGTATTTAAAGATGTGTAGATGTGGTGTTTAAGGACATGGTTTGGAGCTGGACTTGGAGTACTTGTCTACGTAAATGGCTGGAATCAATGATCTTAGATGTCATTTCCAACCTAAGAAATTCTATTATTTTATAATTCTAAGTGCAAATGAATGTAAGTCTGTATTAAATTATTTATAGGATCAGTTTTTGTGAAAATCATATGATTCATAGAAGGTAACAATGCTATGCATTTGATACAATTTGATACTTTAAGACCTTTGATAAAATAAATTATTTTTTAAATCCACTGTCCACTCCTTGTGAAATTCTAGAAAACAATCTTTCTCTCACAAGATGACCTCAAGGGTAAAAAAAAAATAATGAAAAGGTTTGTTCAGAAAGGCCTTAAAATTCAAGAATACTACAAGGCACCACAATGAAATATTTTCCAACAGTGCAAAATGTTTAAGAGTTCAAAACTATAAGCTAAACCAATGATTTATATTAACACAGACAAATGATTACAAATTCAAGCTGAACAGACAAACTGTTAGAAAATAAAATTCTATTTACATTTACACTGGCTAATAACAGTGCATGAAGTAACAAGTTTTTTAAAAAAGAATTTGAAGAATGTTTACATTTTTCGCAAACAAATCATCTAGAGTGCTACAGAGTGTGTCTGTGCATTTGTTCCTGCAAATTAAAACTTGAAAATAAAAAATAAATTATACTATCTCTACTTTTCTCAAGCTATACAGTGACTCATCAAATGTTTTTCAGAAGGAGCTGTTATTCTCATACAATAACTGGCTTCTGTCACCCTTTCTTGTTGAATGAAGGAAGTCAACAACCTTCATACACTCTCTTAGACACGTGTCTTCCAAAACAAGGCTGAAACACCTACCAGAGTGTCTGTGTGAGGGGCTAACAGTAGTGACACCTGCTCTGCAGATAAACATCAGTCTTCAGAGCTCTCACTGCAGTAACTGCTGATGCTCTGCAGTTTTATGTAACCCATTTTCTTATTTTCCATATGGCCAACAACCTCGAGTGAAAACAGAATCTTATCTGCTCATTGTCTCTACTTGAATCAATAATCTTCTGTTTGTGATATCTCAAATTATTGTTACGAAAATGATTATAATTCCACAGAAGGACATGGTAAAAAACAAGATGTAAATGATTCTCATCAAAGATACTCTTCATGCAAATGAAAGTCTAATTAGAAGAGGAAACAGTCTGTTTTAGCAGACCACCATGAGAAGAGCTGCTCAGCATTAAATATGATTTGATAAAGACATTAGCTTGCAAAAAGATACTGGAGTATGTTAAAGTAATTGAGTATTTAATCTGGTTTATAAAATATAATCCTAGAATATTCAATCCATGGACTGAATTTAGAAATTGGTTTTAGCATTGAATATAGCTGGAATCAGAATAATTTTTGCTGTTAAGGCCTTTATAAAAAAAAATCTTTCATTTTCTTACATCTATTGAAAGCTGCTTTGTTGAAATGGGGAATTCATGTTAGATTATTAGATTTTAGTCTTTTTGCACACAGAATTCTATCATACAGTCTACAAAATGGTCTTGAAATGCTGAAGACTATCACACCAGGGTTCCAAGAGTAATTGTCACACTGCATATAAAACAATAATTTAGATTAATTATTAGTTTGCATATTTTTGTTTTCCTTTTAAAGTCTCTTCTGTTGTCTGAAAAATTAATATTTTGCAGTAGGGATTCTTTATTTATGTTTCTAACTGTAAAGATGGGGTTTTTTTCAGCTCTGTTCCTTTAGGAGCATTCAAACCCATCATTCTGAGAAGCTTGCAGGCTTGCATTTATGATTAGAGTTGGTAGACACAAGTATTATAAGCAGACACTGGTATAATAACAAAATGTGCTCTATTAGGCAATACAAGTTTGTCAAGATAGGAGATCTCCAGAGAAACAGACTGATTTTATGTAAATTGTAACCAAGACAAATATTAAATTTCAGAACAAAAAATTCAAGATCATGAAACAGTGAAGCTAAAGAAAACTGTGGAATAATTTAATATGTTTTCATAACTGAAACATTCGGATGAAGTGTTCCCATTATTTTGTCTTCTCACATTAAAGGTATTCGTGAAATACCTTTTGATTGTTTTGACCCTTTGGATACTGGTTTGTCTTGCTTTTCTCAGTCTTTTTTCCTGATCAATAGAATGTCATCACTAGATGAAGGAGAGAAACCCACAGCTCACAGATATAACAGGTGGCTGGGTTATGGAATTTAGGCATATCCTGTTCAACTGAATGGGGCAAAGCAAGTATTTGAAATCATGCCAGCTGTTTCCTACATTGGTTTGAGAGTTTCCTTACTCAAACCAGGCAAACCAGGCATGTGAATGAAGTCAGAGTTACATAGTGACTGCAGCTTTATAGGATAGTGCTGATTCAGAAGCATAGCCAGTTCAAACAGAAACAGAACTAAATGGCCTTGGTGTAACCAAGAAACCAACTCAAAAATGCAAAAGCAGACTCAAAAGCCTCCACTGAAACTGTGCTATTAGTTTAGGATGTTCAATTAATTTTCATATCTGGGATAGAAGAAAATTAAATTAATGGCTTTAAGCAAAAAATGTTAAAAGAATAAAAAATAATATTATGCATTGTGCATATACCAGTTAGGAGAAAAAAACAGATATGTGACAACTATATATTATTTATCATTTATGGAGTGCATGACATAGTATGGAAAAGTTCATTTAAAATCTTATATTGTGAGAAGACTATTGGAATCTAAGCATATTACCATATTACTTTGAAAAACACCTGCATACTACAGCTCCTTTATGTAATAATTATAACAAAGAAATGTTATCTAACCTTTAATATAACATTTCTCAGTACAAAATATACATTTTACAAATGTACTCACATATGCCAAAAAAACTTCTTAAATGTATAGGGAATGCTGCAAAAAAACCCTCCAATTAAACAACCCAAACCACCAAAAAACCCCTAAACCCCACAAAAGCTAAAACCCAAATAAAAGACATAATATCTATATAATTTTTATTTGTAATCAAATATTTTATTATTACAGTTAAAAAAAAAAAGGGGGGGGGGGGGCTTAACCAATATGATCACTATTTTAAAATTATTTTTAAAAACATGCTAAGCAGTGAAATTTGTGAATTTGGGACAAGTCCAATGAACAGTGTCACCTGTGAGAAAACCCTGTAAAGGTAAACTCTTAATTTGCCATTGATGATGATGCTATTCTGATTTTATACTTCCCAACATGGATTTTTTACTATGTCACCCAGCAAGGTGGGTGTGGAGGTGGGAGGGAATGAGAGTCTGAACTCTATGTCAAAGATTGTTTATGAACTTCATGTTTAAAGTTAATTGGATAAAATGCATCATTACCCTTGGGAACATTGATCAGAAAAAAAAGAAAAACCTTAAATCTCAGAAGAGGCCTTGTTGTGTGGAAGCCAATAGGTTTCTTTTTGCTTATTCTTTGTATGACTTTCCTGGTAACTAAAAGTATTCCCTTTTTATCAGGAAGGCTAACTGCTCAGCCCCAGGCTGTGTAGTTTGTAAATTCAGACACTTTCTCAGAAAGCAGAGCTGTGGGTTTAAGGCTTCTCAGGGCAGGCAAAACTTAATATCTCAATTCTGTTACTTTCAGTACTTAAGGTGCTATTACTGCAAGACTGGTCTCTGAAAAAATTGTTATGTTTGTTCCACTGGTCCTGTTTAATCAAGAAAGTATGTAACAAAATATTCTTAAAAGAGTATTTTGTTGTGACTCATGTTTTCTATTGCCTGGTTCTGTTAGTTGATGCAGCCTTTGGAAATGCAGGTGAAGAAATATGTTGGTGTAGAAAAGTAACTTCTCCAGAAGAACTTTTTGGAGGAGCTGAGACAGGAGCCTGGCTGCCTCATTAGGAGGTCCTGCTGGAGCCAGGAAACCACTTTCATGTAGTAGGTAGGCTGCATCTGGCCCTGGGATGCTTTTCAGTTCATGGTCAGAACCTCAGCTGATACAAAGCTGATGTAAGTCTGGATGATGTCAGGCCTGAGCCTTTAATACTCATTGGTAACACCTTGAATCCTTTTAGTGGTATCTTCTCTTCATTAACTTTCTTTTCTGGTGACACATCAATTCCAGTATTTGGACCTACAGCTGGCTTTCTATATTGATTTTTAAAATTAATTTAGAAAAGGTTGTGAAGTTCTTCCGAGTAGATATGAAATGATTTATCGCTACCAAGAACTATATGTCTCTTCAGTGGAATTGAAAAGAATTCCAGTGGGGCTCAGCTCCCACTGTTAACTAAGAGCTCTTCTGTATATTGAGCTGCACTTAAAAAGTGCAGGAATTACTAGAATTTATTTTAGGTATATTTTATCCTTTAAATATATATTAGAATAAATCTACACATTTTCTACAGCCTTTGGAGAATCAGCATGCTTCATATAACTAAGGAATAACTGGTCACCTTGCCATGTAGTTATTTCAGTTCACTTATCTTGATTCCATTTCTTCTGGAGAGAGGCAAGGAATACACTTTAATCCAAACGTTGGTCTAAGAAACCTTATACATTTGGGGATAAAAGAATTAAAGTTCCAAACTAATGTTAGTTATGACTAGCTCTTATTTTTACAAGTAGATATTTTATCTGAAACAATGATAAGTAGGCAAATTAATAGTAAGTTTTCCTAAAATAGCAAAGGTGACATGAATTATGAATATAGCACTTGGTGACACCCCATGTGGTGAGAGCAAACTCAGAATGAAGAATGATGCCCTCCTCTTCCCTGATTTCTGCAGCATTATTTGACGTGGTGCTGGGGTTTAGTGCACTAACACTGGTTTCTTTTGCTGTCAGAGCTACTGATGAGACTCTTCACTGCTTCTTCATCTCACCCCCACAGAACACCTATCCCTCACACCTTTTACTCCTTTTCTCCTATTTCTCCTTATCAGTTACTTTTCTAATCCATCTCTCCTGTGGTTTTTTTCACTTTATCCAACCATTCTCTGTAAATAAGGTTATTTCCATTACATGTAGAGAGGCCACAGGTTTTGGGGACTCAGGATGTGTTTGTCTTATTTTTGCCACAGTAGCCGTTGTTTACTTATCATGTAACTTAAAAAATTTGCTTTAGCTTATAGTGAGATGAAGTAGCAATTCTGTGCAGATTAAATAGTCTCTGAATAAAACATAGTATGGATGAGTGGACACAGAATGATACCAGAGGCTACTTCCTAGTACTGAAAGCTTATTATGGGTAAACACTTAATACATGCAGCCAAAAATTTACTGTTAATAGAGTTTAAATATTACCAGTCTATTCAAAGATTTTTATTTTATTTTTTCATTTCATTTCATTTCATTTCATTTCATTTCTTATCAGATTCAGTTATTGTAGAGTAAGGAAATAAGGAGTAATGCCATTATCAACAAAAAATTATCTTTAGAATACAGTTAAAGCCATTATGCACACATCCTGAGTACCTAACTAAATTTTTCTGAGTTTTGACCATCTTTTCACTGTTTCTCTGTATCCTGAGGTAAATGGCTTCAATCTAATTGAGGTATTGCAAGTCATCAGCATCCTAAGTCCTTTCATATGGAGGAATATGTTATTAATTATGATGGTTTCTTCCTCCTCTCTCCTGAATTTACTTAGGGCTATGTTTATGCTCTTGTTAATCCCACTTAGCAGTTTGATCTCTCTCCTGTGGTCTGTAACCCTTTCATACATATGGCGCCTTTTATATATATAGTTTAGTTTCCTTTTGTTCTCTTTATGAACAAACTCCAAAAACAACTCTTATGTCTGCATTTATATGAGTTGTTTATAGCCCTGAGGTCTGGAGCCTCTGTTCTGTCTCTCTGCCACCCCCATACTTGTATTTCTATCTGGATAAAAACTGCAGCTACACTATAAAAATATAAGTGAAAATAAATCAAAATTGGTATAGCCCCAGTAGTTGGAAGAATTGCAGCTACAGACTAATCAAATTAAAAAAAAAAAAAAAAATCCAGGTAGAATGAAGCAAATTCAGACAAAGTAAACTTTGTAAGCATCAGTCCGAAGGTCTCAACTAATGCATTATGCAGCCTGTTACTAACAATGTGAACCATACAGAACTAAAATCTTAGTTCACAAACAGAAATCACAAATCACACCATGTATTATTCAAGATAAAATCTGTTTTAAAGTTAACAAGGGGCATAGAAAGCCTGAATAATCAGGAATCACTGAACAAAAGGACACATGGACAACCAAAAGTACAATCACTGACAGAGCCAAGCTGCTGGAAGACACCTTTGCACTCTGAAGTATTGCTATGGTGCTCTATTTTATTTTTGTGTCTGTCATATTTTGATTAGAGTGTTAAATTATTTTAATTGACTAAGTTCTGGGATTCTCAGATAAAATGTGTATTTTCCACGCCCAGGACAAAGTTTTTAATGCAACACTCATTTTTTTTCCTAACAACAAAAAGAAAATATTGACCAATTATTAGACTAGAACTTTTGAGTGATTATTCTGGGTTTTATCCGTGCTTAATAACTTAAGAAGGTTTATCAGTGTCTTTCTAACATCAACAAAAAGGAGAAAGATTTAATCCTAATTTACTGTTTTCCAGTGAAGAAATTAGTATTCATTAGCTTTTGGGATCTGGTTTTATATACTTTGAATTCAAACATCTAGAAAACTGAACTAATCTCCACATTCCACTTTATGTTTTTGCTCTGCCTTTTTCTAAAGCTGGACTGCCTTATTAGTATTGCATTAGTGTGAAAGTTGTGAAAGTCATAAATGACACATTTTTAAAGCATTCTTATCAGTTGACTTAGTCATATTTGCCTTTTTAAGCAGGAAAATAATCAGAAAAGTAGTTGAGAAAAGTCTCAACGAATAGTACAAAATTCCTAAAAGTATCTTTCCAAAAGCTGACTTAGCTTCTCAGCTGAGACCTGGTAAATGAATAAAATGGAGAAAACAAAGATAAAAATTTTTCACAGCACCAGAAAAGTCAAAATCTGTACTTGTTTAATTCTTTTTATTTTTTTTCCTGTCTGTTTGGGGGTTCTCATTTAACCTGTCCTTGATATCTAAATTCACTCTGTCAGAGATTTGAAACCTGCTCACACTTGTATACCTTCTAGTTCTGTTGTGTGATCTGTAAGGACTATTATGAGCAATATGACTAATGCACTGAGCATTATTTAGTATAATTTAAATGACTACTGAGTAATTAATTACATCTCTAGGTAAGGCATTTAAGTAAGGGGTAAATCAAACCTTTTCGAAAGTATATTTCATTTATGGTTGAAGAAAGAAGCAATTACTCCATTAAGAAAATCAGAGCATCATAAAGTGCAGGACTAAAATATGACAGCTTTGAAGACTCCAAAAGGTCAGTCATACCAAACTCAGAAAAGATTTTTGACATAATGCTAGGACAAAGCTATAAAAAATTTATGTAACCAGGTAGCTTTACTAGGAGCAGGATAAATTATGGTGTTTTGTCTGCCCAGGATTTTATTTTCTGAATTATTTAGGAAGGGGTGGGGGGGAGGAGGGAGGGGGACAGGGACAGGCAGTCATTTCTTACTATTTTTTTCCTCTATGCAGATTTCATGCTGAGTTCCAGATAGATGGCTCTCAAATACTGTGTCTGCTTCTCTTCAAAGAGGTTACAAAATGTATAGTCTGAATGCTGATTAAGGTGTTTTGTTTGCATGTCTGAGTTTAGCTATGACTTATCTATAATGGCCAAGCATTCAAAACTTGGATTTGGAAAAATTATTATTTTTAAAAGAAAAAAGAGAAAAAGAACTGGTCTTGTTGGACTGGTCTTGTTGATACAACTATCTACTGCTACTGTTGATGTATTTTATAATCCATATTGTAGTGTAAAAAATACAAACTTTCCCTCTTTCCTTTTGGAAATACTCCTTTATTTCTTTGAATCTTGCTCCCTGAATGGTGTACTGGCTTTCTGTGTTCTGCAGTGTTTATTCTGTTATCAAAATCTCCAAAATATCTTACCTCTCGTTCCTATCTCTTGACACCTTTATGTTTCTTTTCTTTTTATCTGCAGGGATTTTATAGTTTTTGATGATGGCACTAAGGTTATTTGATGTTTAGCGTATAACTTGGTTTTCAGGTTGCATTTTCAAATCTGCTTTTCAATGGTGATTCAATGCTAAAGGAAAGCAAATAAAACTCCTTTTGCATCTTACATTTATTTTCATGATAGCAAAATTCCACCAAGTGAAATTCTTTTAAAATGTCTACATTCTTATATCTACTTTTGTTGAAGTGTTTTCTTCTTTCTGATAGGTGTTTTGTAATTTAAACAGTTTATCTTTTCTTCATTTAACTTTACACAGCAGCATTTATTTTTTTTTTCTTAATGCAGGTTGAATTCTTATTTTCTGCTTTTGAGTGAACAGGTTTTTTAAGTATTTCACAGGGCATGAAATATTGGGGAATACTTACAGGGGAATTCCTCAAGCAGCCAGGAAAAACTATACAATCAGTAACAGAACAAAATACTATGATGACGATGATGATGATGATGCTGATTGAAGAGAAGGAAAAGAAGACATAGTTCTTCCATTCATATTAAAATACTTGTCTTTATGCATAGGTCAATAACCAAATGAAGCTTTGGTATAGTTTTTATTTTTCTGGAACAATACTGAATTGAAAAACAAATTCATTTTAGACAACAAGATGAAAGCTTGGCTTTCAATTTATAACATCTTACATAATAGAAATGTAGCATTTGGAGTAGCAAATTTCAGAGTCTTAATTATCATAGCTGTCTTTTCTGACGTGCAATTAAACATTTATATTTTTATCTCTCTTCTGGGATAGACTTAATATTCTTCACAGTACCTGGTATAGGACTGTGTTTTGGATTTGTGTTCAAAACAGTGTTGCCTAAGACAGGGATTTTTTCCATAATTGCTGAGCAGTGCTTACACAGGACTAACATCTTTCCTGCTTCTCAGCCACCCCACCAGCGAGGCTGCTGGGGTACACAAGAAACTGGGAGGGGACACGGCCAGGATAGCTGGTGTCTACTGATCCAAGAGATATTCCAGACCATATGACATTGTGCTCAGCACATGAAACTGGAGTATAAGAACGAAGGGGGGTTGCTTTTGGAGTGATGGTGTTTATCTTTCAAGCCACCATTATGCCTGCTGGAGCCCTACTTTGCTGAGCACCTCCTTGTCCATTGGAAGTGGTGAATGAATTCCCTGTTCTGCTTTGCTGGCACCTTCTGGTTTCCCTATTAAACTGCCTCTGTCTTAAATGATATGTTTTCTCACTTTTATTCTTCTGATGCTCTCCCCCATTCCATCAGAGGAATTGAGCTGCCCCCTGGGGTAAAACCACAACAATCTCTTTGTCTGCAAACAGAATATCATGAGGCTGCCCACAACACAGTACTGCTGTGATAGATGGAATATTGTGGAAGATCAAATACCCTGTTAGTTAGCTGCATCTAAAGGAATACTTGGCATAGTGGTGTTCAGTCAAATTTCGGACATTTAGATCTTAGTGGTCTTTTCCAACCTTAATGAGTCCATGATTTTATTAAATAAAGTATGTGGAATTGTCTATTTGGGACTAAAAAAATTTAGAAAGAAAGATCATGTGAATCTTCTAGATAATGAATTTTCTCTTTATTTATCAGATTATGGTCCCTCATCACTGGTGGATCTTGAATGAATGTATTTTTGGTTTTAAGATGACAATAACTTTCCAAAACACAATGCTAGCATGTTCCTCAATAATTGAATAGTCTTAGGATGCAAAAACCACTGCAGGGCTGTGTAACTAATTTCTCTGACATACACAAATAGCCAAATAAAAACTTCAGGCCCTATGTTGCTGTATAGGGTTTTTTTTTTTTTTTTTGCATATGATCAAGAAGATGAAGGTTAATACTGAATCAATATAAATCTTACTCATTTACTCAATTGCTCCAATTGGAAATCTAAGGAATTATCTTCTCTAATTTTGAATCTCTTAAACCCTTCATACAGAAATGAACTTAATTCATGTAGTAGTTTCACGTTTGCCAATTTTGACTTTTTTTCAGTCAACACACCAAATTTGTGGTGGTTTTTGTGTTTACTCTCTTTTCTTTCTGTGAGATAGGCTTTGGGAGGAAAAAGGCAGAACAGGCCCAAGTTAAAGGTTACAAAGATAGTTGTATTAACACACACTAAAGGAAGGAAAAAAAAAGGGAAGAAAAAGGAAATAAAATTTTGAACTCTTCAAAACCCTTCTCCCTTCCCCACAAACTGTTCACTTTCCCACAACCAACACAGAGAGACAAAACTATGATTTTCAGTGAGTTTCACCATTTAAACATAATCTTTCATCACTTTGGGAGAGGAGTCTCTCTTGGAATGTCCTATGGAATTTCCCCACTGACAACTTAAAACAAGTCTCTGGTTGAGTTTTAACTGTCACAAAAACTGCCAGTTTTACCAGCTGGTAAAACCCTTGCTTCTGTGACCTCCCCCATTAGCAGATTCCCAAGCTGCTTATGGGTCATGGGTCTAGACTTCTGCATATTAGGGTGTCACCTTTTAAACTTGCACAACTCGAAGGAACAAAAGATTCTTCTTCTCAGGGAACAGAAATATCTTCTCAATTCTTCACTAGGACAAAGGATTAATCTCTATCTCTGTTCAAGCATCTCATAAGATCGGTATCACTTAGTCCATCCCACCCACCTTTGTTCAAAATCCACAAACCAACTCGAACAACATCTCCCTAAACGCATATCTTCCCATGATTTGAAGGGATATGTTAGTCTGGTTTCCATGGTTTACATCCAGAGTCCAGTCAGAAATGTCCACTTCCTCAATCCCTTCTTCCAATAATCTTTATTAGTTCTTTCACTGACTTTATATTGTGCTGTCTCTCTAGGTGTTCCTTTCTCAGGGAAAGGGTTGGAGTTCTGAAAGATTCAGGTTGCCAAGAAAGTTTTAAATCTGCACAGGCCTGCGATGGTCGTGTGCTCTCTGCGACCAGCAGCTTCTCCAGCCCCTGCTCCTCAGAGCAGCCGGGCTTCTCCTCTATTTCCCTCTCTGCCCAGGACGCACTGGAGGAGAGGGAGGAGGGGGCTTTGCCCACCCCTCGGTGGCAATCGGGGTGGGCTCAGCCCAGCTGGGCCCAGAAGGGGCTATCAGGGGCTCGGCTCTGCTCCTCTCTCCTGGCTCACTGGCTCCTGGGGACAGGCAGCCTCCCCTCCTGCCAAGAGCCTCCGGCCGCCTCCCGCACTCAACAGGCTCTAACATTGGCCCAGCCAATGTCACCTGTTCGAGTGGCCAAGGGGACAGGGCTGACTTGGATCCACTCAGAGTGTTAGATGGGTATTTCTCAAAGTCCCATCTAGCTTCCTCAATGGTCAAACAATATGTCAGTATTTAAAAATGGACTCTGATAGGTGCCTGTCTCAAAACAATTCCAAGGTCCTGACAGGGAACTGTTTCCACTTTTAACTAAAAACCAAACTGTGTCAATCTATAACAATTCTTAAAAAAAGAAATTAAGGTAGAGATGTAAGCATAAGCTCAGTATGGAAAAACTCACACTGGTGGTAAAATTGTGATCAGAAATAAAGGGTTTAGGTTTCAAGATTTAAGCAATGGGTTTGTGTATTGACAGCAATTACTGCCAGCAGTTTTGCTCAACAAAAAACACTGAGTAAATAACAAAGTAAATAATCTTAGCATGGCAGGTAAATTGTGTTCACTTTTTAAAAGTACAATCAACCATTGTATTGTAGCTCACCAGAATCTTCTTATCTTCTATCCCCAGCACATCATGATTTGCTGGTGTTAAACCCCAAGAAAATCTATACTGACAATGGCAGGGCTTCTTAACCAATTCATGTGGTCTTTGTCTTAAATGTATATACATTAATAAGAATAAACATATCAGTAAACTTTAATAGATCATACATCTTAAAAAACAAAGGAAAAAAAAACTTAAAAAAACAAATAAGAAATATGAAGTGATGAGTCATTTGGATAAAGCAGCTCATTTTATCAATTCAATTTTACTGTAGTATATTCTAACAGAGAACTGTTTAAAGATCTGAAAGGGTATCTGTCTCAGCAGACTTGTCTTTCTCAGTGATGTGGTAACCATAATTTTCCATTTCATCCCTTGCTACCCATAAACAATATAAAATATATCTTAAAGTCACTTGGATTCTCTGTTTTAAACTCTTTCCAAGGAATTTTATTTATGGTTGTTAAAACATATTGTTTTCTTTTCTGAAGCCTTGTCTTGATTTCCCTGGTGACCACTGATAGGAATGTATTTCCCTTCAGCTCTCAGTTTTTCCTATGGTGCTTTAGAGAGAGAAAGGTCTCCTGTATTGATCATTAGTGTTTTGAATTTGTGTGGTTTTTAATTTCTTCTATGAAGTAATTTCTGAAGAGATAAACATGGACTGAATCACAACTTTATTTTCAATAATATGAGGTTTTCTTTTGCAAATGTTTTACTGCTTTTACTAGTGTTCATCCAGGATAAGGCCTAAATGTGTAAGTGTAAAGGAACTGCACTGGATTTGGAGTGATTTGCCTCTGACACTGAAGCAAACTCTGAGAAATGAGGAGACTGTGGGTGATAGAAGGGAAATAAGTGAATTATAGATGACTATGCTTTGCATCTCCTAATGAAGAACTGATAGAGATACCATATGAGTGAAGAAATAAGTAGGAGCACTGGTAAGAGGATTTCATGAGACACTAGCAATGCATACCACAAGACTAGGGAACATCAAACTCCCTGCCCTTCTGCCTGTGTTGGAGGATTACTTTGCTGAAGATTCAGCTTGTTCTAGCTTACATGAAAGGTTTCAGAGGAATCCTAGAACTTCTTTAATTAACTAATGCCTCTGTGAACTAGAAAGATTTGGCTTTTCTGCCTCCTTCAAACCTGTTTTTCATGTCTGTGGTTAAGTTCATTTCTCACTGTATTCTGTAACAGTGCATTTCTCAAGAGGAGCTGGAAGTTAATCAGATCTTCTAACTCAAGTTAGATCAGCCTCATTGTTGTGTCCCTGGACAAAGAGAAATTGTGAGTGATCCCTTATAGACTCAACTGTCCCTTGCATCTCCTGCTTAGAAAAAGAAAGCAAATAAATCGTACTAATAAATTGAATGCAGCAGTTTAATTTGTTCTGTTGGTCCTACTTCTATGAGAAAGATGTAACTTATATGTATATCATAAACAGACTCTTTTCTTTCTACCCTCAAATAATAAAAAATTTAAAAATCCTTTAATTTTCAAAGTAAAGCAGTTCTAAATTGAAACTAAATAAAAAAAAGATAAGAAAATGTGCAACAGAGTTTGCTGACACATATGTGTATTATATCCTTGTCCCCAAACTCATCAACTCAGGCTTTAAATGGCAAGCACATTTGATCCAGGCCCACAAATATGGGCTTTGTAAGTGATCTAGAAATCCTTGCTATTTAATAATGGCACAAGAGTATTACCCATCCTGTGATAGTAGAAAAATAAAAGGATAAATCTTTTGCCAAATGTGCCAAAAAAGGTAATACTTTTCAACATCTTTTTGAAAAGCTTATAAAATTCAGTGTAATTTATCCTTCTAGTATTTTGGAAGTTTGTTAATTTCCATGTTTCCCTACTTTGACCTATTTAAAGGCATAAATTCTCCTCATTTACAACTTGAAGTGTAATTTAGATTTTTTTTTCTGTCATTTTAGGAAAAGAAACGACAATGCTCTCTGTCATCTAATCTATTAATTTTCATGTTTGTAGTGGTACAATGAGATTGCTTGCCTAATAAGACACATGAACAAGTTTCAAAGCTGGTCATAAGACCTTTATTTTTCTTTTCATGTCCTCTCTCTTCTGTATTCATCAGGTCAGAGCATTTAACTGTGAAAGCCCTTCTACTTCTTGAGTCATCTCTGTGACAGATAACCCAGTCATATAAGTTATTTCACCAACAAATTGAAGTTTATTATTAAATTGAAGTTTATCATTAAAGTAATTTTCACATCCACTTCATCCTTCCTTGCATCCTTCTGATTTATATCCTTTCACTACATCATCGTCACTGACATACTTCTGGAATATTTACAATGATTTTTAATTTCTAGGGTAAATAATAATCTTAATAACAAATTAATAAAATTATTTGATAGCAAATTTCTAATATTTTTCTTCTACCAGCATTTTCCATTTATTGCTAATGTTTATTTCCCAGATGATTACAGTCCTTCATCTTCCTTCTTCTCTGCCCTTTTTTGCTTGCCAAATTGCCTTTTTTGTCCTTCTCGCCCTCCTCTCTTTGTGGCTCTGATGCATACAAATTCATTTTTCAAGACTACATGAATCTGATTAACAATTGATCAGGGCTACAGGAAACACAATTCAGATGAAACCAACAGGAATCTACCTCTAACCACGGTTCATTCACCATGAATTGTCAACAATATCCAACAGAGATAAATCTGAATGGCCTACCCCTTAAGGGTGGGACCAGAATTTTTTTTTCAACTTCTGAGCTAAACAAAGAATCATTGAAAAAAATTATTTCCTCCTTGTTGTCCTTTATGCGATAAAATTGTATAAAGTAAAACAGTGAATCAATTGTATGAGGCAGCAGAGTAAAGTTAAGCTATTGGTTATGGAAAGTGCTTTGAAATCTTCCACCAAGCCCTTATTAAATCACCAGTAACTGCAAGAGGTAAGCACTCAATACTTCCTCTCAGTGTTATGTCAATAAAAGTTAGTTATCTGTTTAAATTTGTATGTTCTCTGTCCATTGAGGTAAAATAATCAAAAGCATTAGGAAAATTTGAAAGGTTTCATTTTTCTATGATAAAAACTTGAATTCGGTAAGGTTCTAGCGACCATATCTTAATAGGTCTCATGCTTTAAAACTCTTTTTCAGAGTAAATCCTACATTTTTTCCTTTTTCCTGTGATTCTGGAGGAGTCCTTTTCAATCATTCCCCTTCATTTGTGTGGAGCATGATAAGGTAAGGCATGATTTGAAATAAGTAGATAGATGTCTTTTCTGTCTTGAGGACTACTAGTGCTATACCCTTTTAATACTAATTTTTACTATTTCAGGTGCTGCTGAGTCAGTAAAGTGAACAACTCACTGACTTTTTCACATTATCTCTTAATTTTGTTTGCCTTGGATGTATCTACTTGAATGTGTTTAGTAAATGAAAACCAAACAAATGCCTGAGATTCAGAGTAATGTGTATGTCAGGAATGTCAGCTGACTGAACAGTTTCTGGACAAATGGAAGAAGTCCAGTGCCATTATCCTTAATACACCCATGTGGCATTTACTGGCACCAGCTTGAATGGCACTTCAGTATGAAAGGTTAAAGTAATAGCTATTACTTAGCCCAAGTAATGCTTACAGTATAGAGTCCTCTGTTGGAAGATTGAAATATCAAGGGAAAAAAGCAATCAAGTGCCTGCCACAAAGGGCTGAACCTTTTACAGTCAGGATATGGTTTGACATGGATTCTTTACCAAGTTCCATTGCTGCTGTTTGCAACTGTCCTGCGCCAGTTGTTTCCACTGATAAAATTATCTGTGGGGAAGGATTAGGGAAAAAAAAATACTTTTTGCCTCACTTTTTTCTTTCTCTCCAAATTATTTTTATGCAGATCAGTTCCTTCCCCTGGCATCTCTGGAGCTCCCCAAAATTCCTACCAGCACAGGTGGTGCTACAAAAGGAAGGCCATGTGCAGGATTTGGAGGCTCCCTGCCACTTGAAATACAGTCAGGAGAAATCCATGTAAGTCACAATCTTATCTATAACCATGGTAGGAAAAGTAACTATAAATAATAAATAAAATAAAATTTAAAATAATAACAAAGTAAAAAATTTCTGAATTACTTAAATTAACCCGCTAGCTTTGAAAAATGAAACACCTTGCACAAAAGATGTACAGGGGACAAAAATTAATTTTTACTCATCTTAAGCATTGTTCCTTTAACATGTTCCCAATTAAAAAAAAAAAAATCTGTATAAATTCTTTTTTTTACACCCGTTGAAGTGACAAGGTTTTCTTAGAAAGTTCCTGTGATTTAATTACATAAACATAAACTTAGGAACCTGACTCTAACCATCCTTTTTTGCACTCAGAGGCCAGAAAGCCAAATGTGCCCTGGGCTGCATCAAAAGCAGAATGAGCAGCAGGTCTAGAGAGGGATTCTGCCCCTTCCACTCTGCTGTGCTGAGACCCCACCTGGAGTGCTGCATCCAGCTCTGGACTCATCAGTACTGGAAAGAATGGACCTGCTGGAGTGGATCCAGAGGAGGCCCATGAAGAGGATTCTGATCAGCTCTCTTGCGAGGAAAGGTTGAGACAGCTGGCGCTGTTCAGCCTGGAGAAAAGGGGAAGGAAGGGGAATGAAGAGGAGGAGACCATATTTTATCTTTTCAGTACTTAAAGAGGGATTATAAGAAAGTTGAGGACAGAGATTTTAGTAGGGCCGGTTGCCATATCACAGGGGATAATGTTTTTCATCTGAAAGAGAGTAGAGCCAGACTAAATAGCAGGAACAATTTTTTTTATCATGAGTACCGTAAAACACCAGAAGGGTTTCCCAGGGACGTGGCAGATGGCCATCCTTGGCAACATTCGGTATCAGAGATGGAGCTCAGACCAATGTGATCTAGTGGGAGATGTTCCTTGTAACTACAGTGGTATTGGATTAAATGACCATTAAAGGTCTTTTCCACCTCAAACTCCTATATGATTCAAACTACTCAAGATCCAAAGCCTTGAAGTGCTTTCAGGACCTCTAAAGTACTCTGCCACAGAGCAAACCTAAGAAATTGAGGATATGAGCATTGAGCTAATTTAATGGGTGTAGTGAGGTACCTTCACATAGTGTGAAAGCCTTTTAGCTGTTTCCTGAAGGAAATTATACAAGGATTGTATTCCACTGTTGACCAGGATTTGATAATTTTTAGATGGTATATGCTTGAAGGCTCAGGTAGTGCCCACATTTTCAAAGCATCTGCTAACATCTTACTTGTATAATTTTCTGCATTTCATTTCTATTGTAGGGCTATAAAAATACCTACTTTCTGTGAAGGTCTATTTGTTACAGAAATTTATAAAAATTATTATAACAAGCGGTGTAATAATAGCAGAAAATTCAACTACAGCTAGATTGAATTAGGTAGTATTCAACCTAGTTGTTGCAGTGAACAAGCAAGATTTACCTCTAGGCAAGCCAAGATCAATCTGGGCAATTTTTGCTCCTGAGGCCCTGAAGAGTTAGACACTGTGGACAGCAATACTATATTTTCAGGGCTACATTAGCTCTAAATGGTTTACAATTCATCTGCCTGAGCAAATAGTAGGTATTTTCGGCAGAAGAATCTAAGACGCTCTGGAAGAAAGAAAGATTTCCTGATTTTTAGTCAGGATTACTCTAGGTGTTTTCAGCCCAGTCAAATTAGAGTGAATCCAGTAGTCCTTATTGCATGCATATACAATATTGTCAGGTGCATTGCAAGGAAGGAAGGTCAAACACTTGATTTAACTTTGTCTGCTATGGTTCCAGGACCACTGTGTAGTTACTAAAAACAAATATTGCACAAGAACCTTGCATCCATGGGGCAAGTGAGGTGCTTTAAGTGACTCCCTGCTCTGTGGCTTCAGTGCTGGTTCCACTGGCAGTGAAACTGTTCCGAGCATAGCAGTGGTGCCCTTGGGTGCATGGTGCAGGACTGTGAGCATGCAGACAAGCAAATTGCCACAAAACACCCCTCTCTAACACACCAGATGTATAATGTAGATGTACTCATTCATACCTCTGGAATTTTTGTTCAGCCATTTTTCTGTCAGAATAAAATGGTTTCTGCTTTCTTTGGTCCTCATGCTGTGATAAAAACAGCATTTTCAGAAAAAAACCTTTTTCCCCATATCAATAGTGGGTCCAGTGCTATTCCAAATCCTTGTAAAATAACTGGATTATAGGACTGTATGCCTCCTAAAAAAGACCGCAGGCAGCATTGTATTAGGAGGAGAGGCAGATATACTACAAAGACGAGCCACTGCATCAAGACACTGCAATGGGCTGGAAGTTTGGGATAGAAATAATTTTATGAGGTTTAACAATGGTAAATGGAAAGCACTGCACAGGAGAATAGTCCCCAAAGGAAATACAGGTTGAAGTATAGTTCTGCTGAAGTGCCTCTGTGGACAGGAAAATGAGTATTGATTAGCAGTTTGGAAGGGCAGCAAGGAAGGCAAACCTGTGCTGCATCTGTAAGACAAAATCCAGCACATTAAGGTGTGTGTTTAGTCCACTACACTTGGAACATCACAGGCAACACTTGTAAAAATGTGTCTAGTTGTGGGTTCCCCCAGTTCAAATAAGGGGCAAAACTGTCATATTGAAAATATTCCCCCCCAGTGGGGGCCCACCACTCTGATTATTAAAGGACTGGAGAACTCGATGCATGAAAATATGGAAGAAATTAGCTTCATTCATTATGAGAGAAGGTTGCTGACAGACAAGAGTGAGTCTACTCACTGTGTTCCAACATCTAGAACATCATTACTGTAAAAATGGGGATATTTCCTTTACAGGAATATATGGTGGCAGGACTACATAGATGAGGTTCTTAGGGAGAAATCCCATTTGGATATAAGAAACATAATCATGTCTGTGGGAATAACAAAATCTTGCAATAATTTGTCCAGAGGAGTGGTTCAATTTCTTTTCTGGAAATATTCGAGACAGTTTTGACAGAGCCATGAATAGTCTAATTTAATGATTCCTTTCAACAGAAAGATGAACATCTGATCCCAGAGCTCCCTTCTAACCTGGACTTTTCCGTGACTATGTCATTTTTCTATGAAATTTTTTGTATATATATTCCAGTTGAAGGTGATTTGAAACACGAGGTCTAAAGGAACATTTGTGTTAGAGCTGTATGTCTGCAAGAAGCTTTAAACATTCAAAGAAAGAAGTCTGACAGAGGGATAAAAAAGACACCCCTTCAAAGAAGCCATCTAGAATCACTATATCCAAAGTCTACAGAGGTTAATAGGAGTCTTTTCTGTGACTCCAACGGGTTTTGCTCGTCTCTTTAAGTGTTCTGGCTCATTCTGTTCTGGTTTTTTCTTTTTTTTTTTTTTTCTCCACACTTTTTTTTTCTTGTGGACGTCTAAAAATGTTTAAGAATGCCTAACATTGTCCATATTCTGTCTGCACAGTGGATTGGATTTTTTTTCATTTCATACATCATTTGTACTTGCTACTGTGATTCCATGAGAAAAAGTGTGTTAATAATTACCTCTGGATAAAAAAAAAAAGGAAAAATGAAAAAAAAAAAGACATGTATTGTTATGGAATTGAGGAACATTAGCTGTGTGCTTTAATAACAGAACATATGTTGCATAAAAGATTACTTCTATCCTAATTTTAATGAATAAATGTAGATATTTTAACATAATTTTGAAATTATATCTGAAAAACCAGAGAACATGTCAATATAACTATTCATGATAATATATTAGCAAGTGTGATTAGTTCTAATTTAATAGGCACTAATAAAAATTCCACAAGCCAAAGGATCTGAATTTGTAAGGAGCTCTGTGTTAAAAGAAATGGAAAGAGGGAAGGGAAATTCTTTTAAAACACTGCTTTAAAGACCAACAAAAGGCTCTTCCTGTTCAGTGAAGCCGTCTGTGAATGTAAGGATAGCTTGAGTCTCTGTCTAGCATGTTAATCAAAAGACCATCTTTAGGAATAATAAGATACTTTTTTAGCTTGTGCAGCAGATTCCCCATTCAATTGTTCAGCACAATCTATCATCAATGTACAACTCACTAAAGAGATATGAAATTTGGGATGTATGTTTAGGGGATCTGAATAAGTAATTTCTAAACATGCAGAAGACCTAAAATCAACAGATTTGGATCCATTTAATAACATTTTACTTGCCACAAATCTAGTGAAAAATACTTTTATAGGCTTTATTGGTATTTAAGAGCAAGAGACAGGCACATCCAACTTGTGTATGCAATGTATACCCTGGAGAGGTGTCTTAATTGACCACAGAGGCATCCAAAGTACCCAACACTTTAAAAGGCTAATATCAGTTGCAGTCAAGTATGTTCTGAAGGTAAAATGGATGTGTTAAATGCACAAAAAGTGAAATGGTAGAAACAAATGGTTTTGAGTCTTATACAAAGTGACTAAAGAAAATAAGAATACTTTCATTGACTTCAAATTATTTAAATGTATCTATTAAATGTACCCACTTGCAGAAAGGTGATGGTACAGTGCTAGAGGTAGAATATTTTATTTTACAATATACTTCCAATAGTCGAAGAGAGCAGGGTGTTGGTTTCCTCTTTCTTTCACATTCTGGTGATTTTTGTAGGAAAAAGAAATCAATCTTTTGGTATGAAAGTTATTGTCTTTTTTATTCCTTTAAAATATTAATATTCCTTTAAAATTAAAAAAAAATAATGTTGAGATTTGATCATTTTCCATGGGCCTGATTTCCTTAGTAAAAGGTCTATGCTTTTCATAGTTAATATAGAATCAACCTCTAGTGCAGAAGACATACAAGTATTTGAATGAAAACACAAAAATGTATCAGTGCACACCCATAGATAATCAAATAAAAATGTGCAGATTTGAATATATGACAGGTAGTTTCCTTTCATACATGACAAAAATACTGAAATTATATTATGATTAAATGCAACAATCTATATTACATTTGAATGACAGATACTAAAAGACCTTAAAATCTCTATATTAATTATACTGTGCATTCATAACATATTAATTTAAAAAAAGATCTGATGTCAATTCCATCTACTGTTTGAGAATAATAATAATCATTTGTAATGAGGTAACATTGAGGAATTTATTTCTGTTTTAGAAGATACAACATTGAACAAGAATAACTTTATTCTTTCTGTGACACACAGAGAAAAGATTGAGAATAATAACAGTAAAATCAGATTAACCGAATAAGTCTAGCCTGCTTCCTATTTAATTTATGTCTGATGTCTATTATGTGACCACAAGACTTCTATGACGTAGAAAGGAGCAGATTTAAAATTGAAATTGCTTTTTTTTGTTTTTATTTTACAGGATACACCAGGGTAAAAATGAAGGAAAAATGTTGATGGTTAATATTATGCTGGCAGCTGGGTCCCTCCACAGTTCCCCAGCCTGTTATGTGAATTCCAGAAGACTCCATTTCATGACTTGGTTGTACTGCTTATACTGTAGTAATGCATGAAATTCAGAGGCCAATTCCCAAGCATAGCAATTTCAACTAGCAAGAGGTTGCAATATGCAAATTAAAACCATGCAGAATTTAAAATATTTTTCAATAAAATATTTGCTGTATATTTTACTGCAGCCATTTCATGTTGGAAAGTACATTTGCCGTTTTTTTACTTCAACTGGATGGGATAATTTTTCTTCTGAATAGTTTTTTTTATTTATACATGCTTGATTTTGACAATGTCTTGAAACTTTATTTATTGTTTTTTTCTGACTGAATTTCAAAAGATTTTACATCTGTGCATTAGAAACTTCCTGCTAAAATTACAGAATCACAGAATGAGTAAGGTTGGAAGGGTCCACAGTGGAACTAACCGGTCTAACCTCCCTGCACAAGGAGGCTCAATCCTGATCACACTGGACAGCATTGTTTCTGAATGGTTCTTGATTATCTTCAGGGAGGGAGACACCACAAACTCACCGGGCAAATACGATTTTTTATTGCAAAGGTTTGGCTACCTCAGAGTCAGTTTTTAGTTCTTCTTGAAGTATTCATATCAAACCACCAATACATAATATGTATTTTAATGTCTCTAACAATTACTGTTTTCCAGCTCTTGTCTTTGGCAAAGAAAGTTCTTTTTAATCTAAAGGAAGATTGACATTAGTTTCTACCTGATTTATAGCTCAGCTACTTGCAGCATTATTCCTTTTCTCATTTTTCTTTGCAGTGGTGGAACCTTTCTGGGGAAGTATTTGACCTCTAAATTTATCAGAGTACCAGATGAAAGGTGCTATTAGTGTTCACTAGAACTGAAAACAATGAGGGCCTCTGAGCACCAATTAATGTTGAAAAAAAATATAATGATGGATCTATAAGCATCTCTATGAATTTATAGATAAAGCAGTTGTGCAGCCTTCTCAAGGTGGACTTGCAAGGTACACTTGGACTTAGAGAAAAGGTAAGTGAAAATATGAAGTGGGCAGCAATGCCTTCTAACCAAATATACTCATCATTAAACCTTTAGAGATCCAAGATGTATATGATTTCAATTCCAACTTTTTTGAATTCTGAAAAAAGAAATTGTAGTTATGCTTTAAAGATCAGCAGCAGTAGTCTTCATGATTAGCATAGCTCACATTGCAGAGCACATCCTAAAGGGAATAGTTAATTTTTCTGACATGAAGCAGGGGTAATTAAGTAACATGCAAAAGACAATCCTTATGTTTTCTTCCATCTGATCTCTCAAATATTGTTCTGAAGGGATTTCTTTAATATAAAACATTCCTTCAAGGAATAGCCAACTCAGATAGATAATCTGTTTCTATGTTCTGTGTTCTAAGAATGATTTCAGCTGGTTTTTAAAGCAATAATATAGCTAAGCCACAAAGTTTGGTCCTGAATTTAGATTCTGTTCAGATTTATGTTTGTAGTGTAGTTGTGAAAACTGAACCAGGATCCTGCTTCAACTGCAAGCTGAGTAAATTAAGATCAAGTGAACAGATTTAGATGCAGTAAAAATTCTACACTCCCCAAATTAATCTGAATATTATTCTTTTATAAAACTCTTCATGAAGATTGCAGCCTAAAAATATCTATAGGAGACACTGCCAAAAGTAAATGCCTTCACCCTGGCTAGAATTTGGAAATTTATTTAAATGTTTTGTAAATTAATCCTTCTCCTTTGTTCAGTACTAGTGAGCACATTATGATTTTTCTCAAGCCTGTCTAAAAAAAAGTATATTTTCTTTTCACAGAATAATAGCAAACAGTATTTTGTAAATATGTAATTTTTCAGATTTGGGTTCTATGGGTTGAGTATGACCAATTATAGATACATTATAGCTATTTCTTGATTTGACTATTTAAGGTACAGATATTTGAGTGCACAAGATTGTGAACCAACCGGATCTTTGTTCTAAGTTTTAAGGAATGACTATTCCCATTGGTGGCTCCACTGTAGGAATGGCCGAGAGGGGAGGGTTTTGTTTGCCTAAATAATTTAGTGAAAACACAGAGGCACAGAGCTTCAGAGAGAAAGAAACCCCTGTCTCCTCTTTATGTGAGAGGAGCAAAAAATAGGACTATCAAGAGAGCTTCATTTGTGCAGGATTTTAACTAGGAATTCCTCTCATTTCTAAAAGCATGAATACCTTTGCAAGCTTGAATTTTTTCCCACAGGCAGCCTGACGTGGAAAAAAAAATGGAGTGGAAAGGGCTGTTAGAGATAACTTTGATAGCAATAATATGGCTAATGTATCACAGAAATTTGGGATCTGGGTGCTTAGATAGGTCAGTGAAATTAAGCAAACTCTCATTTTATCTTTTTATTTTAAGCATTACTTGAGATTGAAATCATAACATGTTGAAGACAGAGAATGATGATGGCACTCTCAAGAGACCTGAGAAAAGTTGATTGAATATATTCCTCATTTGGGAATTAAACATCAAACTGTGATATGAGAACAATTTTCTGGATGGGAGAGAGGTAAATGGTCTGGTACTGGATGGTTTCTCTACTAGATAATGCTGCTTGGGAACCAAGGTAACAGTTTCCTGATCATCTCCCCCTCCAAGATACTAGAACTGTTTTATTATGGATCCATGTGCAATAATAATGTACTTTATTTTCTAATAATAATTTTTTCCACATTTCATATACAGAATCAGAATTTACTTCACCCAATTTTAACAACAAAATTAAGAATATATGGAGATATCCCCAAAGGCTAACTGTAGTGCAGTGATTATATCTCCCTCTGATTTATCTGTCATTAATGAAGACAACTAGGTATTTATCCCAAGGGATAGTATACTACTGAGGATACCAGGAAGATACAGTTAATTATTTGAAAAAGTCTGTCTGGATATCAAGTTAATAATATTAGTTCTAAGAAGAAAATCCACTGATTTGAAACTAATTTTTTATTTGACTGACCATTTGATCAAACTGTGAAGTAATATTGTAGGATAATTATTTAGAAGGAAAATCAATTATTTTAAAATTGACAAAAGCTTTAATTTAATTTCCCCAGTTATCCAAAATCATCAGTTTTCACTGGAAGCAGATCCTCCAAAAAACTGGAGAAGTTTATCAAGGGTGTGTTCATGTATCACACTCATTTTATCATAGTTTCTATAGTCTTCCACTTTTTTTCTTTTTTTAAGTTTGCTTTCTTTATTTTTCTTGTTCTCTCTCTTCCTCTATTCTAAGGGAAATGAAATAAAAGAAGAAATTACTTTGGAGCACATTTTTGGGAGTCAATTTGACAGACTTACCATATGCACTTAGTTAACACTCTTAGTTTCATTACCTCCCAAAAACTTTTTATTTTTCATTTTACAATTTTCTTCCAGAACTATTCACTTGGAAATTACTTATTAAAAAAAAACCAAAAACAAAACCAAAAAACCAAAAAAACCTAACAAAAAAAACCCCCAAAAACCTGAAAAAAGAAACAACAAACAAACAAACCCAACCAAAACCTAAAAAAACTAAAACTTGCCAAACAGAAACCCTGAGGAATACTTTTTTAGCATAGGAATGACAGAGAAAAAAATCTCTGTACTCATTAAAATATCAATGTTATTTGTTACAATAAGAGACATAATAGGTGATATTTTATCAGACTATAAAAGAGGTAATGTTGGATTGCTGACATTATTAAACCTGCTTTGGCATTCTGATTCCATAAGCAGCTGCCTGTACTTGATGCTTCAAATAACAGCAAAAGCCACCATAAAACATTTGTCCATTGTTTAATGTCATAATGAGACAAGAAAAGTTCTTTCCTGACTCCCACAGATTATCAATTTATGCCCTGAAGCATACAATTTCATTGTAATTATGTTAGCTTGCATAGTTGTAACTGTGTTATTAATGATCATAAAGTTGTAGCTTTGCCATGTAAATGTATTGGAGAAAGAAATAGGACAATGTAAAAGGTAACTAACCTTGACATCAGTAGAAGCTGTGGGAGCCCAGCAAACAGGTCATTTACTGAAGCGTTGAAAATACAGTTCTGGTTCTAAGAAGTACATATCTAATGCAGTGAGGAGGAGAAAAGATCCCACATTCTTAAGTGTCGTTATGGTTTTATGGATTGCGAGTAGGTCATCTAAAGGTTTGAACAGAAAATGTGCAGTGGCTGACATAGTTTCAAATTGCCAGACTGTTTAGGTGATAGCAACCTGAATGAAATGGGATTACGTGACTGAATATTCTATCAGAGAAAAAACCCTCTTCAAGTTGTGTGGGGTTTATTTTGGTTTTGGTTTGGTTGTGTTTATTTGTTCATTCCTGCTCCTCTTTCTGGCATTATGTTTGCTTTAGTTGTAGTTTTGGATCATTAGGAAGAAACAGTACTCTAAGGCCTTTAAAGATGATTTTGAATGAAAACTGGGTATCAATATGCAGAAAAATTTAGAAATTAAAAGCTGAAAATTATACTGGAGACTATGCAGAAAGGAACCTTGAAAAAGCTGAGAAAGGGTTAAATGGAAATATATCTCCAAAAATGACAAAAAACTATAATCATGGGATGAATTGAGGTTTTCTATTCTAATGGAAAAATTCTGGATTCTAATCTGGACATGTCTAAATGATATATCTGAAACCTACATAATTAAATAGATTTTCACCAGCAAAACACTTTATACAGAAACTACGTTCTGAAAGGATTAAAAGAATAAAGGAGTTTAAACATTTTTTCCTTGTTCTTCATATTCAGATTTCCCAGCATGGTTCATTATTCTTATTTTTCATCCATTTAAATATGTAAATGTACCATGTTGCAAAAACTAAACATATAATACAATTTAGGAATTATATTTTGCTTTTAACATTGTGGAAAAGCCAACAACTGTTGATTGTTAATAGGTGGAAATATATGATGCTCTGTCTTTCCATTCCAAGTTATGTTAGCACAGTTACAGTTTTCCTGTAGTGTAATTGTGACTAAGTGAATAAAATGTCAGTTGGGATAATGAAATAAGAGTAGCAAGATGGTGCTGAAAATTAACTGCCAAACTAGCAGCTACATTAGCATATTAATGTTTGTTTCAATTTTTGACTTTAACACGTTTGAAAAATAGCAAACAAAAGTACCTTTGCACTCTTTGTTCCTGGGTAGACCCTTCAGAAGGACTCTAGCAGTGCCTGTTTGGAGCAGACATTTATGATTATGAGGTAGCAAATTTCTGAATATATGTTATTCCAAGAATGTTTGACATTTTGCCTGGGAAGCTGTTCTCATCTCCTGAAAGAAGAACAGGCATGTTTTTGTACCAAGGAAACAGAACCATCATGTTTTATCTCAGGGCATGCACAAGACTTACAGTAAACAAGTAATGAAAAATCCTTTTTCATTAGTGTCCAGAGTGTCCAGTAATTGCATGTATGACACATGGCATATTTTTCTTTTAAAATCAGTGTATGTTACTACTGCTAAGTCTTAATGGAACAAGAATATTTTTGGCACAGTGGTTCATCCAGATAGCAACTAAGTTGTTGCTCATATCAATACATGGTCACAAACTAAACAGATATCAATATCACAGCAATTGTAGCAATCACAAGATTGTTATACACATTATTGTGCTATTGTATGTTATTATAGTGTTTTCCTGTATATGTTGTTATATAAATTATATATATATACTCGGCTCTGTTGATGTCAGAGAAAATTATTAATATATTTAGAATGTGTGTGACCAAATTATATAAAGACTGTAGAAGTCACATCTGACCTTGCTTGGACTTCTCTCAGGGTTTTTGAAAGTTCAGGAGGCTCTTAGGCCATTTTTGCAAATGACTTTTTACTGGAATAAAATTGCATCATACACTAACATGGAGCCTATACCTGACATTGTAGGCAGAGCTGTCTGTAATTTCTCTAGAAGACTACAAAAGACTACAACAGAAAATAGATGGATGATTCACAGTATACTTGAGAAACTCATCTGCAGATTGATCACTCCTGTCTCATATTGCACTGCTGCCTGTGTAAACATTGCCATTAAATGGAGCTGTAGCTTAGTATTTGCTCCATTTTTGTTTTTGTTGATTGTGTTTGTCTGGTAAGGTGTCGTGGTTTAGGAATTATTCTCCCTAGGTCAATAGTCCCACAGACACTTTCCAAACCTGGCACTGCTCGCTTGGTCCGCTCACTGGCTGTCTCCCTAAAGTGGGCCTGAGAGGAGAATTGGAGGCACAAAAAGTAAAGATCACAATTTGAGATAAGAACATTTTCCTTGAAACAGCAATTAGAGAAAACTGAACAGTAACAACAACATTAATGGCGGAGAATACAAGGAAAAAAATGTTATTGCTCACAGTAACAGGCCCTGACAATAGACAATAGCTCAACACTCCCTCCAGCTGGAAACCAGCATTACCCAACTGCTCCCTCTGGCCTGAAACTGGGCCACCACCCCACCTCTGCCTCTACCACTCTGACTCAATGAGAAGGAACCCCTTTTCCTCATAAGAGACTGCCTTGCTTATGCCTGTGGCAATGACATGAGGTGGTACAGAATAACCTCTGGGTGCTGGTCATGCTCCCTCCTGGCTACTGAAAAATTAACCCTGTCCTGGCTGGAACCACACACAAAACTAGCTTCTTTAAAGACTGGCAGTTTAATGTGAATGCAAAGGCTCCCCCAACTTCATCACATTCCTTTGCAGAAGACGGCAAAGATAAGGTAAATGAGGGATACAAAGAAGAAGCATTTATACAATTTTCCATTGCTATCACTCTGTCTGTCCAAATTAATTATATTCAGCATCTTGATTTTTAATTTTTTCTCTTTCAAGAAGAGAAATGTTATTTTACATTTTCATTTGGTTCAGTTTTTCCTGCCCTCCCCCTGGAAGTATATTGCTACCACACCTACCACATTTTCCAAGGTAAGATCAAAAAATAAGGGAGAGTCTTTTCAGGTAATCTCTGCCCATCATACCTTCCTTCATTCTCAGTTACCAAGGTGAATAAAAAAATGAAGTATTAGAAAATTTGAATGTCTATGTAAATTGCAGCATAACTTAAATATTTTTTTTTATATTCTTTGGTCTCTGTATATATATACCCGCTCTACACATCAGAGAAGAGTAAATTTATCAAAAGAATTTAATAAGCATTGACATTTGCAGTGCATCAAGACCCTTAGCTACTGAGTCACATGACACTTTTCTACTGAGATATTGAAATAATATAAAAGCATTATAAAATACAGTGAGAAATCTCAACTTTCATCAAAAAAGTTATCTTGCTGCCAAAGTTGAAACATTTTTGTGTAAAGTTCTTGTGTAAAGGTTTTTCCATAAGTTTGTCATATAAACATAATAAATGTGTGCTTAATGACCATTTCAGGTTGAAATTTAGGAAAATTTTCAGCAGTGGTCTCATGAGTCCTGTTAGGTTTACATTACTAGCAGATTTCCCAAAGTATGTTAAAAGACTTGTAAGTCAAGAGCATTTACCTCCCTATGGAAATCCAACACAGTATACCAAGTACAATACACAAAGAGAGAAAGGGATATGTTCATGTATCTGACATCAATTGAAGTAACATATACAATCATGACTTTCATTGGGAGTTTAATCAACAGGTCTTTTCAAAAGGAAAATTTGTGCCTGTAAATTTTTTTTAAATTACATTATAAAAAGGGTTCAGGATCAAACAAACAAACAAAAATGTTTTCTATTGTTTTGCAGAATTTTGAATTCTGTGTTCAATTACATTTCAGATATGTCACCTCGGGTATTTCATGTAACTTTAGTCTACACTTAATTCTAGCACAATAGTGAAGGGAAGAAAATAAGTGGAAATTTAGGTTGACTGGACAAGGACAAGATCTATAGTTAGCATTCATTTGTGCCAGTGCAAACATTATCTATGCTAGTTAGAATTCATAGGATTTAGGTACGGAACATATAAAATTATCTGTGTAATTTGAATAAAGGGAAATGTGGTACTTAATGTACCACGGATAATGAATACGTTATAACCAAAATTTCAGTCATGCATCCTTTGCTACTTGAATGCATACGAAAGCAACTGTACAGGTTACTGAGAGGAACTTAAAACTCTTACTTTCTTGGTACCTCAGCTAATTTTTACCAAGATCTTTCTTTAGGATTCCATTTGTTTCTAGGTTTTTTTCCCAAGTGGAAAAAAGAAATTAGTATTTTGTATCCATTATCCAAATAAGGTATTCTAGAAGTTTTTTACCAAAGTAATAAGTAACAGAAATAGATTCTAATATTTAAAAAAAAAAAATCAGTTTATCCAAGCAGCTTTAGGAAGACAAGTAGTAAGATTTTGTGCAGATCTTGAAAAATCATTAAAAATATTGATTTTCTAAGAAGCAACAAAATAAAGATTAGGATTTTCCCCCCAGGTTTAGTTTTTCACAGAGGCTGAGGATAAACCTGCATAAATGTATTTTTCATTTCTGTGGCAACTAACCACCAACAACTATTTTATGACACTAAACATTCAGTAACCTTTCATCAGTCATGAATGAAAACATCTGAGGGCAAATGCTAAGATGAATAAAATCTGGAAGGGATACTTGTTTAAAAAAACATTTATCAGTGAAGAATTAAAAGTACAAAACCCACAAAGATGATGTGGAGTATTTGCTAATGTGTTGGTTTAGCAAAGAAGTGATTTTTTTCTCTCTTTTATATTATAACTCTCTTTTTATAAGAGAGTTACAGCAAAATCCAATTAGTGACTGGTTTTGAAGCTGACAGTTTGATTAACCAATTAGAGAGTTAGGAACACACCTGGACTACACAAGTGAAAGATCAGAGAACAGTGGGAAAAGTTCCTTTTCCTGTCTGCCTTGGAACAGGTAACAGAGCCTGTCCCGCCCTGCCGCGTGGCCCCGAGCCTGCCGTGCCCTGCCGCTGCAGCCATCGGGCTGAGCTGAGCCCGAGGCTCCCGGGCACAGGGAGCAGAGGAGAGTCTGCCCTGCCCCGGCCGAGCGGGGCACAAGGGGCTGCTGTTATCCGTCACTACGCCACACTTCCACCATGGCCTGGACCGAGCCCCCGCCCCTGCAGCCGCTGCCAGGCAGAGGAGTGGGGGGAAAACCCAGCCACGTGAGAGATCCTGGCTCCCGCCCCTGCACAGCCTGAGTCTGCTGCCCTCGGCCATCTCCCGGGGAAGAACCAGCACACCCTCTGCAGACCTGCGAGAATGTTAACTCATCCTTACACAGAGAGCACTAACCCTTCTCTGAGTGAGACAAAAGTCAGAGTGGGAGACATGTAAAGAGACAATATGAAGATATCAGAGGGTCAGTAGAAGAGAAATTATATCTTAGATGAGGAAATGGAGAAGATGCCTTGGATTTTGGGCTGAAAGTCTTTTGTGAGCCGTGGTAACAGACTGTAATATGCTAGAATATCCCTTTAAACTGTGGAAAAAATATGCATTTGGGGACATAATGAGACAATTCAGATTGTAGATTTGAGCAAAGGTATTTGTGATGGTCTAAGTAAATACTGAAGTAGCTGTGATCTCATTAGAAGCTTGAACAAAGTAAGAAAAAGAGAAAGTTATATGAAGCCCTCTACTCCCCAGGGAAAAGGAGAAGACCTCTGTTCCCAGAGATGAAGAAAAACCTTTTCATTTGCTACTGTTAATCTTTAAAACTGATACCCCAATGAATTTCATGGCCCATATACAGCTGTGGGAAAGGCTGCACATTATGGGAGGGGTCTCATGACTGCAGATTTCCCCTGGGCGGCTGCTTTTGTGAGCATTAAAAGCTGCAAGCAGACTGTATCTTTCTTGTGGAAAGTTACCATAACACACCAAAAGAGACTTCTCTTTCTAAATGGACTGATGAAAGACCAATTTTATAAGTAATACTGACCTAGAATTTCAAGTTTTGTCTCTTTATGTTGTTAGTAGGAAAGTAAACGGTTTGTGGGGAGGAGGAAGTGTTTTGAAGGTTTCATTTTGGTTCTCATTCTCTTCTTTTAGTATTAGTTAATGAACCTATCTTTATACCTTCTAAGTTTGAGCGTGCTTTGCTTTTCTCATAATCCTATCTCTCAGCAGAAAAAGAGTAAATGATTTTGGTAGACATTCAAACTACTGGACTAATTTTGTGAAACAAAAATTAGCAAACATGAAACCACCACTATTCTTATCAATACAGAGTTGAGTTAAAGTTGTTACTCAGTTATTTTAATTTTATAATTTTATATTCTTACATTTCCTTCCTTTCTTTGAGCCCTGGATTCATGGGTCCTGGCAGGATGGATCCATGAGTGTTGTGAAAGCTGGCAGACACTGCAGCTATGCCACTCATGATTATTTTGGAAGGGTCATGGTGATCAGGAAAGGTGCCTGAAGAAAGACTTGCTGGAAAATCTTTGTTAAAGGCCTTGGGATTCTGATGGACAACAGGCTGTCCAGGACCCAGTGTGCCCTTGTGCCAGAAAGGGATACAGTTTGCTAGAAAAGAAAGACAACAGAAAAGGGACTAACTCAGCATTCTAACATAAAGAACAAATTCCTACACTGCAACTTTAAGTGGAACTTTTGGAAATGTTCTGGGTAATGACTCAGGACAAAAGGAAAATAAATGTTATAGGAGTGCCCATAGGTCAGTAAATCTGAGATATCACATGAGTTAGGCTTTTTGTGAGCAATCTCACATAACTACAGATATTCACAGTAAAAACTGGTGCACTGGAGCTGGTAATTCTAAGCACTCTTCCTGGCGGTAGAAGAAAACTGCTACTCACTGTCTGCTGCAGTTTAGTGTATGTTGGATTGCATTCTGAGAGTATCTGATTCATTACATTACCTATGCAGCAAAGTGAAGTCATAATAGACATTTATGTGTCACCAAATTAATTAATCCCTCCCAAAATACAGTAGTAGACCACTGGGTTGACTGTTAACTGACTGCAATAACAAGGGGGCACAAAGAGAATGAAAATGTTCGTTTACTGATACTGAGCACACTATTAAGAGGGTAGGAAGCTGTTGGCAGATGATGATAAGAAGGTCACCGTGCTGAGGGGTTTTTTTTTAGAATTCTTGACTAAAATATCAGCTGTAGCCTAGAATTAAATATAGTTAAAACCAACAAAGAAAGATTTCAGCCTTAAATAAATCAAGAATAGGCTAGAGACTATTAAAAAATTAGGTTTTCATTTTGTAAAAGTGATGGCTTTTAATCTATGTAGTTAAAGAATTGATTGATGAAATCAGACGACAAATAGTAGTTAATTTGAGAATTTAAAGACCAAAAAGGCAAATTCTGTGCCACATTTAAAGAAAATGCAGAGAAGGGGGAGCTGTGGAATTATGCATCTTTTAATATCAATTTCTAAACAGTAACTGGAAAAATAATTTAACAAACCTGGAGTACCTGCAAATAAGAAAGAACAAATCAATAGCCAAAAAAAGATTTATCGGTAACAAACCATCTCAAAACACTCTAATTTACTTTTGAAATAGGATAATAGCCTTTGTAGACAGAACAGAACTAATAGAGTCATATGAGTTGGCTTTCAAAGTTTTTAACATTCTGCCTCACAATAGTACTAAGAAAACTGAGAGAAAAAAAATAAAAAAGGTTTGAATGAAAAAGCTTGAGGGTGGAATTCCAGCAAATCTGGCAAGGAAATTGTGTCTGTGTTGTAGTCTTGAATTCACTGCCAAAAAGATGGGGGTTTGCAGGAATCAGTAAGTAAAACAAAACATTAAAAATCTTGCGTAGGAATGAGTTGGATTCTTCTCACTGGATCTTCAACAGTGGAGTAAAAAGCATCTCACAATTTTAAATCTATATAATCTACACATAATAGAACAATGTCCTGCCAGAGGCAGCTGGAAAGACTGCATAGTCTCTTGAGATGCCTGCCTGTGCATCTTCTTTCCTTAACTCATATAGATTGATGCAAAAATAGGTGGCAATGTTTTAGCCTACAGGTTTTATTTGTTGGTTTGCTCATGTCTGTAACAGTTTTAGCATCAATGGGATTATTTGCAGTTAAATGCATTCATTTCTGGAGTTTTTGTAAATACATCCAATTGTTGGTTAAAGACAATGAGTGATTTAGTACTTGTAGGCAATTCCTAGGTCAAAGGCAAAAGCAGATATTTAGTTATATGTATAGTTAATTACTAAGTCATAAATTAAGAAGCATCAGTCTTGTGTTTTCATGAAATATGATATTTATAGACATCAGAAAGAGATGGACTGTTTTTCAGAGATTTTGAAGGTCTAATGGTGGATTTCTGTGCTTTTAGGATTACATCTATATTGTGAAGTATTTACTAAATTAAAAAGTTAGGTTTTAATGTTAACACTACAAAGAGTTTGAAGTCTAATTCTAGGGAAGGTTCAAATCATGCTCCATTGCCTCTAACTACACCATATGGTCTAAATGCTGAGTATTTTATAAACATGCTTGAGACAGCTCTAAATTAGGTCATGGCTAAAACAGCAAAATCAAAGTCAAATTTGGGTCAAAAGAACCTGCTTGTCCTTTCTGTGTAACACCAAAATAATTCAGTGCATAAATCATGTAGATCTGCATAGATGTCTAATTTGTGAATCATGTTTTTGTCATTAAAATTTCACATGTTGGGTAAAGCCACAGTGTTTCATGAGTATCAAGTTACGCTTTACAGATGCTTTTTACATTTAAAAAAAAATGTCCTACTTAGAAAGAAAAATATGTAGGCATAAGTATTAAATCCATAGTTAATAGGTCCTTAAGGTTTTTTGAGATCTTTCAGCTGAAGCTGGATTTAAATTCCCATGTTCTGCAGCTCATGACTAAATTCATTCTCTGCATCTGTTGTTATTACTTTTTGCTGGGTAGTCTAGTTTTCTGCAATACTGTATATTAATCCAGAATACTCATATATTACATTATACATATGCAATAGCTGTTAACACTGTAAAACGTGGTAATTTATTTCCTCAGAGGCTCTTAATCTTTTGATGAGTGTCACTGGTATGATACCATATTGATCCAGAAACCTGGGACAGCCAACTGCAGAGGACAGCTACCGTCTCAAGAATGTATCTGCATAAAGCTCAGTTTCTTAATAAGCTTGTCTGAAGGATGTTGGAGCAGCTTAGCAAAGAGGTGATATTTAGCTCACTTAAAAGTTACATTATGTAAAAGTTTCATATTTAATGAAACCATTGGGCTTTGACTACTGGACGGAGAGCTGCAGCTGGGGACACAACCTTTTCCTACAGTGAGTATCTAAAGCTGAGTCAATACTGACTAAGGTTCTACCCAGTGTGCCTGGCTGCATTGGTTTCCTACCACTCCCCTTAGGGTATTCACTGGCTCCTTTACTGTCCACATACCCAGACACATATTTTTACATTTCCATAGGGAGAACAACGTAGACTGACCCTGGCATGGCTAGGGACCAGTGACATTATGAGGAAACACTATTCAATAAAACTGAGGCATACTTGGGGAGCTATATTAGAGCTATACTAGAGCTGGTCCCAGCTCTAGTATGTTCCCAGCTCGTTCTAGTGCTTAGACTTAAACTAGACAGCTAATCATATAAAAACACTTTTTGGTAATTGAATGCTTTCTTCTTTTTTTCTGCATTTTAAATATATTTCCCAACCTGTTAATTTCCTAGCAATAAACTGGGCTAAAGCATTGAGGAAAACAGGTTTATCAAAATATCAAAGATTCAGTTCTGTTTCAGTTTTAATTTCACTAAAAGTTTCTTATAGATCTGGGAAACATTGTATTTGTCATTCGTTTTATTAGTACCAAATGAAGCCTTTGATAGCTTGGAAAGATTGTCTGGAAGATTCACTTGTTTTTGCAGTACCTTAATATTAAGTAGCTTTTGTTATTTCTCAGAAAGTAGTTTTATAAAGCAATGACTCATTAATCCTGAGTGCAGTCAGTGATTTCAGCAAAAAGTCGATACAGTATTTATTTCACATGTCAATATATGGTATCATAAAAACTGCTTAGAAGAGTCACATCTATATTCTAATTTGTAATCAACTCTTTTCATCAGAAGTCTACAATAGTTTAAATACATAGCATTTTTTCCTCCTATACATAAATTAAAATGAGAATCATTCATAAATATATGAAAATGTAATCTAGCATGATTATATATGAATATATACTATATCTTATACATGAATATATACTAATGAATAAACATGATCAAATTTCAAATATTATGAAAAATAATATAAAACAAATAGATAATACAAATAACTTTTATTTCAGGATATCTTTCACACAGAAATGTTAACAATGCAAGTGTTTTTTGTTTTTCACACTTGTAAGTATTGCTTTTCAGGATATTCATAGTGAAATTTTTGGACATAATTACATTACATTTCTTCAGGCTATATGAGATTATTTGACATCCCTAATTGTGTCTTGTAAAACTCCAGTGATGAGGACTCTACCAGATCTCTGAGGAGGTTGTTCTAGTCGTTGCCTGTTCTCACTGCAAAAATTTATTTCTTGTATCAAGATTAAACTGGACCTGGTCTCCAACTTCTACCCATTGGGCATGGACTTTTATGTGGCTTCTGTCACGAAGAGAAGCATCCTTCTTTGTGATTGTCCTTTAAGTGCAGGGATAGTGCTATGAGGTTCCCACATGCCTTCTCTTTCCAAGGACAAAAGATCTAACTTCTTCAGTTGTTCTTCTTACAGCTGGTCCTCCAGCCCTTTGATCTTCATGGTGACACTGCATTGGACTCTCCTCTGCCTGGCCATATCTTCTTCTAAATTTTGGGTGCCAGAGTGCTTCAAGTGTGGCCTTACACGTTCTGGGTAAAGTGAGACATCACACCTCTACCACTGCTAATAAAGTTTTTGCAGATGCAGCCCAGGATCCATTTTGCTTTCACCATTGCAGCCACACATTGCTGACTCATGGTCAGCTTCTTGTCCACCAAAGCCCCCAGGTGCATTTCAGAGACATTGCTCCCCAGCTGTGGTGGTGTGTTTTTTGTTAAGTTATTGTTAATTTATTGCTAAGTTATTCTCCCAATGGTTTGTTCCTGTTACCACCTGAAACGTTTGGTTTTACCCCACGTTTTCCCCTCCCTTGTCCAGCTGTCATTCACCCCCAGACCCACCTGTTACTTCATCTACATAGTGTCAGTCTTCCCTTCTCCCTACTCCTTATTCCAGAGAAATCCCTGTCAGTTCTGTACCCCGCCCCCCACCCCGGGAATCTCTGTTTCCTCAACATCCAGTTGGCCCATGTGATCTTTTCCACTCCCCTTGCCATTCCTACAGGCTGTCAGACTGTGGGTCCCCCCTCACTCCCCTCCCCCACTGTATCCCTGGTTGTCTGGAAATCTGTATTTTCCTCCTGTTCCTCTCCCGTTCAAGAGACTCTAAGGGTGGACTTTCTGGGATTTCAGCACGGCACCCTTTGGGGAAAAAATATCTGAGAAGCACATGAGAAACCCTCTCTCTGTCCTTTGCTCCTATCCGAGATGCGCTGCAGCCTTGAGCCGTGAACAGCCGTGATATCGGCAGCGCCGCTCCACCGCTACCCGAGCCTGAGAAACAGCAGGGAGCAGCCACTCCAGGCGTGGGTGCCGAAATGTGAGAGCGAGCCATGTGTGTCCAGGAATCCTAAACTCATTTTTTCCTGCTTTGCTGGGAGTCAGGCCACTGCTGTCCTGTCCTTACTGCTTCTTTGGCACTGCTCTGAGTCTTTCAGCACCTTCCGCCCTGCATGGACGTCCTGCAGGTTCAGCTACCACTGTGGAATTTCTGATACATCTCATCCACCAGCCAGAGATTTCTGCTCATTCCTGCCGTTCCAGCTTGGTGTTCCTCAGAGCCCTACTGGGGCACCGGGATCAGACTGCCCCAGGGTTTTGTAAAGCAAAGCCTCTCCTGCATCCCTTCCCANGCCACTCCAGGCATGGGTGCCGAGATGTGAGAGCGAGCCATGTGTGTCCAGGAATCCTAAACTCATTTTTTCCTGCTTTGCTGGGAGTCAGGCCACTGCTGTCCTGTCCTTACTGCTTCTTTGGCACTGCTCTGAGTCTTTCAGCACCTTCCGCCCTGCATGGACGTCCTGCAGGTTCAGCTACCACTGTGGAATTTCTGATACATCTCATCCACCAGCCAGAGATTTCTGCTCATTCCTGCCGTTCCAGCTTGGTGTTCCTCAGAGCCCTACTGGGGCACCGGGATCAGACTGCCCCAGGGTTTTGTAAAGCAAAGCCTCTCCTGCATCCCTTCCCATCTTGGCTGAGAAGGCCATCACGAGGTTCCTAGTTCGGTCTTGTTGTTAATGACATAGTTATTGTTTGTTTGCCTTGTTATACATGCTAGTAAAGAACTGTTACTCTTATCCTCACATTTTTGCCTGAGAGCCCCTTAAGTCCAAAGTTATAATAATTCAGGGGGAAGGGTTTTGCATTCTCCTTTCCAAGGGAGGCTCCTGTCATCCCTAGCAGACACCTGCCTTTCCAAACCAAGACACTCTTCCCTCTCACATTTGTACCTCACCACCAGTCTGGTGTCACTGGCAAATTGGGTGAGGCTGCTTTCAGTCCCACCAACCAGATAATTTATGAAGACACTTAACACTGTGGGGCTCGTCATTGATCCCTGGGTACCTCACTTGGTGACAGGCTGCCAGCCTGAATGAAAACCATTAACTACCAACCATTCACTGAGTGCAGCCTGTTAGTCAATTCCATACCCAAATCACAGACCACCTACCCAAGCTGTGCCTCGACAGTTTGTCCAGGAAAAGGTTGTGGGAAATGGTGTTGAATGATTTGCTGAAGTCCAAGTAGGCAATGCTCTGCTCATGTTGATAGAATATGCTATTTTGCTGCAAAGGATGATCAGGTGAGTCTGGCCTTAGTAAAGGCATATTGCCTTTTCCCAATCAGCTGCCTCGCTGGGTTTCTATCATCCGACCAACAGACTTTCCCAAATCCTGCTCCTGGGGAGGAAAAGGATCAAGCCATCTGTGCTGTTCATTAATTGTGTGCATGCTATACTTTTGCACAGGTGCTGGTAAGGCACAGTGGTCTCTCTGTGTTGTCTGTGCAGGCAGTTGTGTGCATGCTGGATGTGTGCGTGTGTGACAGGCTGTTCCCACAGCAGGCTGTGAGTGTGTGTTCCTATTGGGATTGTGTGATGAGCCTTTTTGCCTGCTGGACTCTGGAAATGGGGAGCACTGCAGCCCATCGACATCAGGCTACCCAATCCAGCAACCTCTAACATGGAAATATGAATCTCCAGCCTCATGTGTAATACTGGTAAGAAAAGGTATTTTTCTACCACACATGAACCTGATATGACTCAGGGATGTATGTGTCCTTGAGGAACAAAATAGTAGGTCTGGCTGAGCTTTCTGATTTTTCTTCTTGTTTGTTTTTTGCCTAATTGCTGTTTTAATTCACTCAGAGGTAAAACAGTTTATTTACAGCTGATTGGACTGGCTTATCTTACAATGGAGATAAAACTATTTAAAATAATGTGGGGATAAAAAGTTGTTTGCTTTATACAGACACCACTTTAGTAGAATAAACATTTCAGCGTAAGAAGTTTCAGTTTTCACTGCAGTCTCTTAACAGCAGTATAGATTTTTGGCAATCAATATTTTCCCTAAAATACTCAGAATAATTAAACAGTAAAGATAACTACTGGAAAAAGTACAGCAAATCTTTACATTTATCACAGAGAGCAATTCTTGGTGGCCAGATTATGACCAAAAAAATCTCTGATGTGATTACATTTTATACATGTATAACAATTACCAAAGCAAAAACAAACCAAACAAACAAAACCCCCCAAAACAAAAACAACAACAACAAAAACCATATTGCTTTCAGGAGAACTAAATAGATTGTGAATTCTTTTGTCTTCATTGTTGTTTTTATTAGGAAAAGAGTTTATTTGGGGGTTGGCCTAATCTCTTTTCTCCAGAGGAAGACTCCTTTAAAGAGTCAAGGGTTTAGTAAAAAAAAAAAACAAAGCAAACAGATACAGAAAAAAATATTTAGTAAAATGTTTCTGAGAAGAATTTGTACCAATCACCCACTCTAGGGAAGAAAAGGATATTTAGGTGGAACATGGAGGATATAAACTCAAATCCTTTATTCGTCTGAGGAACCATGGGCTCATGTTACACATAAAAGTTCTCTAATACCCTTATTATATGGTATTTTGGGATTTCTCAGGCTTTATAGCATGGAACTAACTATCAATTGCACAAACTAAAAAGCTGGAGAAATTCTGTGGAGGCTAATTGTATTTTGCTGAGTTATTTTTCAAGTCAACTTCTTGTTCCAGTCATTTTATGAAACTTGTTCACACACTTGTGTAGGTGTAGCACAAAGGTACCATGGAGCAAGTATGAAGATAAGACATGGCTAGTGGTGATGAAATGGGTGTGCTTACAAAGTTCTGAGAAATGAGATGTTTAATTATATTTTTATATATCTAAATATTGAAACTGTAGGTACTGATGTTCTTAGTAAGTGTTCTGGTTTCTGTTATCTTATTCTTGGGGTGTTTTTTTACTAGTCTTAGTCATAAAATAATAAGAACAGTGGGAAGTAAAATAAGTTTTAAGGTGACCAAGAATTAGTAGCT
The DNA here is from genome assembly GCA_013400215.1 of Cisticola juncidis. Classification (NCBI taxonomy): domain Eukaryota; kingdom Metazoa; phylum Chordata; class Aves; order Passeriformes; family Cisticolidae; genus Cisticola; species Cisticola juncidis. Next base: position 1,342,004 of record VXBR01010280.1, on the reverse strand, counting down.
ATCATGGTGATTATCATATGCTGTGAATTCAACCCTTTAAGGATTTTAGTTGTATCTCAAAAAAAACCCCCACAACATTATTTAGTATAAAAACAAAGCTATTCAGATTGCTTTCAGAATCAGTTCACTTGTTGTCTATAAAACTAGCCAATTAGTGAACTATACTGTACAAATTAACATACCAGAAAGTCTCACACCTAACTGTACAGAACAGATTATATTCAGAAATTAATGAACAGTATTTACGAGAAAGTTGATAGGGAATTCTTTTTACACAGGATTTAAGATTTTTCTGAACACAGAAAAGTGTTTATCTATTGGTACAGAACTGAGACTTACGTATTTTGTAAATTATCAGTGTATTTGAGAATGTTTAAATAACACTAAATTTGCCAGTTATGCAAATAATGACATACACATTGTACTATCCATATAAACAGATTGGATAAAATTGCATATAAGAACCTGATTTTTCTTTTTTTGAAAACAATGTTTTAATGCATTTTAATACCCATTCAAATTTTTACTTTTATATTTTTTGGTTAGTGACTGGTTTCATTGTACTGTGACTAATTTTTCAGTTTCTCTGTTTCCTGTCTTTAAACTTGTAAAGATAAAACATTGACCTATATATAATTCCTACTGTAAGCTTCATGTAAGAATTATGATAAGAAGCACTATTATTTAATTCAAAATAGGATTTCAGTTACCATGAACATTTCCCTGACAGCTCAAGGAAGAAAACTTCTATTATTATTTTTTAAAATAGCTCTCAGGAAAGGAAAAGAGAAATGCTTTGTGAAGGATATTGAGTTGCTGAGTGAGATTTTGTTTGAAGACTCATGAAAATTAGTTAAAAAGTAGTTAGCTGAGAAGATCCTTTCTGGAGCTATCTAAACAGAGAACTAAAGAAAAATTACATAAATTAATTTTAAAAATAAATAATAATAAATACATTAAATAATTAATATTGGGTTGTACAATTCCAAAAGAGAAACTTATTTTTATTAATTTATCTAGGTATCCCTGCTCCATTTTATATATTACATTATTGTCCAGCCTCTTACAATAAGTTAAATTTTTTTATGTTTTGTTCCATTTTCACATACCATTTTTTTTTTAGTAATTCAATAAAGCATTAATTACATAAGTAAGAAAGAATCTCTTTTACCATTGCCTTGGTTTAAGACAATTTAAAGAGTTGGACACTCTAAAATCAGTTACCTCCCTTTAGTTTTAACCAATCCCTTTCCACCAATAAGCAACTACTATGAGAAGATGTAAGTGAAAAAATAACAGTTTACTAATAAGTGAAACAGTATCAGGCATAAAATGACAGTGAGCAATCACCAGATGCAAAATTGCAAAATCTTATTAATTCCTTGAGAAGGGTCACCCAAAAAGGACACCACCTCCTTTAAAGATGGCCCAGCTGTTGTGTGCATGGAGACAAAAGGAAAATCACATCAGACCCTTTCTAAGATGGAACCTGCCACAGTGCTATGGGTTCTGGTAAATGCCTGTGCACACAAAACTCACGATGCAGTCAGAATAGCAAAGCAATAAATACATACTGATGCCTTGATGTTGGAGAAGCTGCTGAGCAGGAGGAAGGCATAGAGCGTGGGTCCTGAGTGGGAGGGGCAGGAGGGCAGTACAGCTTCAGAGTGTCCCCTGGATGAAAACAGTGTGTTTTATGTCATCCTCACCCCTCCACCCCAAGACCACACCTTCTATCTCCTCCTCAGGAATGGCCAGTTTCAACATCATCTCGCACAGAGCCAAGGCATGAGATGAGGTCACAATGGCCCATGATCACAATGACTTTATTGTTTCCCTTTCACAGGATAAATCCCACCAGGTGACTGATACATAGTCTTATTTCTGAAGTTTAGTCCTACCAGCTAACAGTAAGTTCTTTTCCTACATTACCTTGTTGATAATGTAGGAAAATCTGTGCACAACCACAGACAAAATATGTCAGGCCTTAGACCTGTCTTAGGTCCCTGACACACATAGGTACCTGCTTCCTCTGGGAAACAAAGGGACAAGATGGTGGCAAACCCTTCCTCGAATGCAGGAACTTACGGAGAAGTCCTAGTGGCAGATGAGGACTTGCCAGTGTGCATGGGGTCAGTGCCACTGCCCGCCACTTCCTCCTGCTGTCCGCCAGCCTCTGCGGTTTTGGTGCTGATGTCCCCTGCTCCGTGGTGTGGCAGGGAAAAGAATACGCTGCTGGAGCTCACACAGGGTTGAAATGGCTGCCTGGGACTGGCTCATGCTTCACTGGTCTTAGAGTTTGCAAAGTTCTCTCTGAAAACAGTTTCTAATTACAAAATGCAGTTTTTCTGAGTTGCTTCAATTGCAAGCCCAGAAGGGAATCCCATGGGAAGCAACCCCCTCCAAAGTGGTACTCCTGCCTTCAGCAAACACTGCCAGGCAAAAGAGGGAGTGAGCTCAGGTGTCCCAGCCTTTTCAGGGCACTGGCACCTCCTGACTGCCACACCATTCTGGTTTTGGTCATGCCACTGGGCTTCAAAGAGACATTAACAAATTTTGGTCACAGATAGATAGGGAATGCAAAAACATTTTAGATTACCCAGAACAATCATAAATTTTAATTGTGTGAAGCAAACAAATTGTCATTAAGTTAAGGTATGGAATGCAAAAATATTTGGATTACCCAGACAATCATAAATTTTAATTGTTGTGAAGTAAAAAAATATATGGTGTTTATTTCTCTTACTATATTACAAAATATTTAAAGCTCTGTCTTAAAGGATATTCAGCTTCATTATAGTCAACTATATAAATAAAGACTATTTTTGTAGATAATGTCTCCCTAATCTAATTTTATTTAAGACGTAAACCTAATGGAAGTTCTATTTTCCCACAGCCAAACAAGTTTATCCTACATGGAAAAAATGCCAATAATATGGAAAGGAAAGGGAAAAATAGCTGCAAATGTAGTTTCAAGTTTGATCTTAAAATAGACATCATCAGACTAACTTCCTGGTGGTTTTATCCAGCAGGTAAGTCTTTTAAGATCTGCCAGAGAACCTGTTTGTACCATGTTATGATTTCTTCTTGAACTTCACATCTGAATTGTCTTCCCATTGGGTTTGCATGACTTGGGTTTGGTAACAAGTCATGATGTGGCTTCTGTGAGAAAATGCTGAAAGCTTCCTGTATGTCCAGCAGAGCCAGTGCCAGCCAACTCCAAGACAGATGTGCTGCTGGCCAAGGTTGGGCCTATCAGAAGTGGTGTACACGGTGGTAATACCTCTGTGATAATATATTTAACAAGAAAAAATAAAAGCTATTATGCAGATGTAATTGCAGCCAGAGAAGAGCAGAGTGAGAACATGTGTGAGGAACTTATCTGCAGACACCAGGGTCAGTGAGGAAGGAGCAGCAGGAAGTGCTCCAGGGGCTGGAGATGAGATTCCTCTGCAGACTATGGCAAAGAACATGGTGAGGCAGCTGTGCCCCTGCAGCCCCTGGAGGAAACCCAAGCCAGAGCAGAATACCTGAGAGAGGGCTATGAATACATGGGAGACCCATGTTGGAGCAGGCTCCTGGCAGGGATCTGCATAATCTTGAAGAGAACGGCCTGTGCTGCGGCAGGTCTCCTGGTAGGACTTGTGACTCCACAGGGCACCCATGCTGGAGCAGCCTGTTCCTGAAGGACTGTACTCTGCAGAAGAGTGACTCACATTGGAGCTGTTCATGGAGAACTGTTGCCTGTGGAATGGACTCACACTGGAGAAGTTCATGGAGAACTGTCTCCCATGGGAGGGGGCTGGAGCAGGATGAAGACTTTTTCCAGCATGAAAACAGCATGAAAAATGTGTGAAGAACTGACCATAACCCCTATTCTCTGTTTCCCTGCACCACTGCTGAGGAGGAGGTAGAGATGGGGAAAGAGGAGGGACAGATGGTGGAAAGGTGTTTTCGAGATTTATTTTACTTCTCATTATCCTGTTCGGATTTTGTCAGTAATAAATCCAATTAATATCACGTAGCTGACTCTGCTTTGACCATGATAATATTTGGTGGGTGGTCTCTCCTAGTCCTTGTCTAAATCCATGAAGCTTTTGTTATATTTTCTCTTCCCTATCTAGTTGCAGAGGGGAGTGATAGAGCAACTTTGGTGGGTGCCTGGCATATATGGCTAGAATTGCAGGAGTATTATCAAAATTATAAAGTCTGTTAGATTTGAATACTTCCTTGAATTATTAACTGTGCTCTTTATACTAACTTGCAATTTATTGGCTGTTCGATATTTTGCTATTTCTTTTTCATCTCTGCTTTCTTTACTACTTTTGTTTGCATCCTGATTCAGGCAGACACCTCTTCTAATTGAATCCTAACATTTTGTGCTCATGACTTCCATCACTTCTGTCTCCTCCTCCTGTTCCTATGATAGCCCTTGTAATGGCCTTGGTAAAGACATTGAAAATTGCCCTTGTGAAGGCCCTGCTTGTTCATCTTCTCTTCCCTCTCTGACCTTGTCCTCTTTGATTACTTTTGGTAACACTTTTTTACAGTATGACTTCTGTGTGCATTTCGTCTGCTTTGTACAGGGGCAACTGACCCTGGCACATGTTGGTTCTCTGGTTCAGTGGCAGCGTCTGTCACTGGAGTTTAGAGCAGCTGCACTGTCACCATGGTTAGAGTACCTGCAGTGTGTGTTGTTGTATCCAGAGACCTTCTTCTCCCCCAAGGGTACTGAACAGCACTGAACATCACTTGATAGGCCTGGGTCTGGCCCAACACACTGTAGTGATTTGGGTCCTCTCTGGGGTGCCAGCTTGACAGCACACCTTTTTCAAATATTTGACAGGTATTTTTGATTCTGCACTTGCTCAGGGGTAAGGTGCAAACACACTGGAGGTGCCCACTGCCCTAGGTACTTGCCCATTCCATCTCACACACCTCAATACTCAGAACTATCCACCCTTTGGGCAGATCTCTGGGTGATATTCTTAGTTAACTATCTGACCCTAAACAAGACTTGAAACATTTGCACCAACATGCTGGTTCCTATCAAAAAGGCCAGGTTGGTTTCAAGAGTGTTCAAAAGGTATTCAGAATCTTTTAAATTTTCAAGCAGTATGGTAATCAGCCTGGAGGAGAAGGAAGGAAAGAAGGAAGGAAGATGTACAAATATATCCTCCCCCACAGGTCACCATTCTGAGGAGAAAAGGGCACAAGTATGATTATTAATCATTCCCAGTATATTATTCAGTAGATGAGTCTCAAAGTACTGAGGTGTTTGAAATACTGAATACATTCCCCAGTCTGGTTTACCGACCAGCAACACTAGTATATCATAAGACAATACTACAAAATACCCCTCAGTTATAAATTATAAATTATAACCTTAGCCCAGGCCCCAGAGACAATAAGATTACCACAGGGAATACATACGGCAAGTAAGATATTACTGCTATAACAGTACAAAACCCTGGGCTAAAACACAACTGTGAGAGCAAATGAATCACCATTATAACCAGCAACTATTGGACCAATAGAGTGAACATTTTTAAAAACTTTCATTTAATACACTATGGTCAGATCTGTCATCTCAACCCATTTTGCCTCACACTGGGCACCAAAAGGGATTGTTGTAGTTGAAAGGCAGCTGGCAACTAATTACCATGCAGCTGCTTGCTCACACCCTCCCCCCATCCCCAGAGGAAGAGGGAGGGTAATCAAAAATAAAACTTGTAGATTGAGATAAGAACATTTTAATGACTGACAAAAAGTAAAAAACAATAATAATAATAAATAGGGAAAAAAAGCAAACCAAGGAAAAACAAGTGATGCACAGTAAAATTGCTCACCACCCACTGACCAATGTCAGACCCTGCCCCAAACCCTGATCAGCTCCCCTTCTAGATAACTTGCCCAGTTTATATACTGAGCAAGATCCTCTATGGTACAGAATATCCCTTTGGCCAGTTTCAGGCACCTATCCCAGCCATGCTCCCTCACAGCATTTTTTGTGCGGCAGAGCACGAGTCATTAAAAAGTTCTTGATGTAGGATTAACACAACCTATCAGTAAACAAAAGATCAGTGTGTTATCCACATTATTCTGATACTGAGTCCAAAACACAGCACATTAGTAGCTACTGAGAAGAAACTATCTCAGCCAAAACCAGGACACAAATCTATTCATATATGCAACCACTTGTTTATAGAATTTCACCATATGACTTTAAATATTTATATTTATACATGACTATTCATCCATTTCCATGTATGTATTAAAGTAATTTATACCTGTGGTCCTAGAAGAGGGTTTGTGATAGCATATTTAATAATTGAAGACAAAGGTTCATAGCTCAGTTAGAAAGTATCACTAATCAAGCAATTACTAGCCATTGGCAAGGTAAAAGGTAATGAAGCTTGATGCTGGAAGGACAGCTTTTGAAAATTAAACACATTCTCAGTGTTTGATACTAAAAGTGCTGTATAAACGAATGAAATGTAATGTAATATAATTAAGGCAAAGTTGAGGTCAAGTATCCTTTAAACTGAGATTAAGCACATTATTCATGACAGTGCAGGCATCATTAGACATGTATAATGTCTGTAAAGAGGGAGCTATGTGAGAGGGCATCAGTAACTGAGCCTGACATCACCAGTAAGCCAATTCAGCCTTCTTCTGTAATATGCAAGAGATATAAATCTTCAGAAACAATATTTTGTGATGGAACTGGAAACATAAACCTGTGCAACAGCATGTCAGGAACACAAATCTCTATACTTAAACAATAATTCATTTGTTATTATTTTGCAATTGATAAATGACACACACAACATGAACAGAAAAGTGGGAGGTAAATTTGGAAGGTAAAGAAATAAATATAAAAGGATGGGAGGAAAGAAAATAAAGATGAATGCTGCTCCCCAGTACTATAAAACTCAAGTCAACAATTTCAGGATAAAATAAGAGAGAAGGAAGCATAATGAGGATAAAGGTGAAAAAAATTATGAAATTCAGTAGTTAACTGATGTAAATTATGCAGTTTGGTTATGTTAAAGTGTTATCACCAGATGCTATGAAAGTTTGATATCTTATGTAAAATGGTAAATATGCTTTTGAAAATAAATGACATCTAACAATTTTGTCCAAGAGAGATCAGACTCAACCATTTTTTACCACAATAATGTCACTTTGTTCATAGGGACATTTTGTCATGAAGTCTTGTTCATTTGTGACAGGGTGCTTACAAAGGGCAAAGGAGTATATGCATGTTGATTATTATATTAAAAAAAATACTAATGGAAGGTGTTGGAACCACGAGTGTTGGTTAAATTTAAAAGAGCAGAAATACCACCAAAGTATTTTTTTTATTTTCTGCATGCATGTCATTACTTTTTCTTCTCTATTCCTTTTTTTAATCTCTTCTCTTAAATACTAAGTGGTTTTTTTTCCTCCTCTCACATTCCCATATTATTATTCCTTTGTTCAACAGTTAACAATTGCAATATATCTATATTTATGTATATAGCAATATTTATATCTATATCTATGCCTATACATCTATATATCTATATGCATATATGATGTAGTACTGACTTACTCATCGAGTTACAGACAAGCATTTGACAGCATTTACAGACTATATGAGACCATGGACATGTATTTTACAGAATACTTTTAATGAGGCCTTTTTTTCCATGGTCATGAAGATAATTTCTAGTATGTAAAGCATTTGTTATCATTTAAATATATCTATTATATATAAGTCTATCATCCTGGATGCTGAATTGGGTATTAATCAAACACATTTCTGAGAGATGAAAGAGATAGCACAATGTCTTGTCCAGTACCAAAAAGATCATCACTACAGATCAAAAAACCTCCAACAAATCCAGAGAACAATGTAAACAAATTCCATAAAAAGGGCATTTAAATCTATTAATTTAACCTAGATGGTAAGTATAAAGGTAATGAACCATAAATGAGAGCATTTTATGGGTAAACAAAAGAAATAAAAATACCACCTGCCTTGTTGTGGGACTTGTACAAATCAAATTAGATTGTGACTATTTTTTATCAAATATCAGATCATGTTCTTCTAGGTGCAAATTACTTTTTTTTAAAATTTCTGTACAGTCATGCTTGTATTACAAAGTAGCAAAGAACACTTAAGGAAAATCCATGTTAAATTGGAAGAATATGGTGCTATAGGCATGTGCTCTATCAGTAAATATACAAATACTTAATCATGCATATATAATAAATATACACCAGATTTATGCATTATTATTTGTAAGCTCTCAGTATCAGCTTCAGGAGTAAACTGCCCTCCATTATGTATTAGTTAAACAGACAGACATTTGTATGGAGAAGAGGACATCTCTAGGTTACCTCATATAACTTGTTTATAGGTCTGTATCTTTATTTGGATGCATGTGATAAAAAGGAGAGGCATTAATCATTGCACTGAGAGGAATGAAGTAACAGTGGGATTTAGCTAGTGCAAGAAGATGGATTAGCTCTCCTCTGTAGACTCTGGTTTTGATATCCAGCTGCTGAACACAATGCTTACCCTGCATCTCTAAAATGTTTATCTGTATGTAACACTTGTCAGCCTACTCAGTCTTAGCAAAAATTTCAAGTGCAATAATACTTAGCTAGGAAATTTAATTGCTATGTAATGTGGAAGGACATGAACAATGCAGGTATTAATGCTATATTCTGAGAAATAACAGAGATACTATTTCTAAGTTATTTATTCACTCTTTTTTAAGGGCAATTCTTCCTGAATCTTCACCAAAGAGTATTTATTTTGGTTTTGTTATTTTGGCTATGCATCATTTCTTCCAGATAAATTAAAATGCAAGTAATTTTAGGTGCAAGATATAACTTTTCTAAGCTTCTTATTTATTTGTGTTTTGTATAAGGCCTAAACAATTATATTTGAATACTTCCTATATAGTTTTCAGTGTTCAAAATAAATAAGGCCAATGGACTTTTTGAAACTCAACTTGTAGACTACTTCAATAAACACTGTCCTTGGCAATCAAATTTATCATCCATAAAATCTATCAGCTTAAAACAAAGTGTGAGCATAAAAACATTCTGTGTTAAGGTTATTTTTCTATTATATTCTGGTTCTTTTTATCCTTTCTCACTTATCTTTTCTCCTGGAAAAAATAATAACAATAATAAAAATTAAAAATCTGTATTTTGTCTTCTGTTTAATTGAGTTTTTTAGCTACCCACCTTCTGTTCATTGTGGAGAACTCTAAACCAACCATTCTTAATTTAAAACTTAAAGACCAACTTTCCTATGCTAATATGACTTTTTTCTCTCTTGATAATTATTTACCTGTTAATTTCTGATACATAAATCTTCTGTACTATACGTGGAAGTGGAAAATAATGGAAGACAGTAAGAATCAAAACTATAAGCCTGGAACCAGATCTCTCTAAAACTATGATGTGGAATTGTTATCCACTGGACTGCACATTAGTCTAAACAGCAACATATTATTTGCATTCATGTTTATATTGCCACTGTCTGAATACAGAGGACTTTGTTATATAAAGGAGGAGTAAACGCAAGACAGAGAGAGACTTCTTACCAAGACCTCTATAACAGGATAAAGGGCAATAGGTTCAAACAGAAAGGGTAGATTTAACTTGGATACAAGGAGCCATTTTTTATGGTGAGGCTTGTGAGACACTGGACCAAGTTGCCCAGGGAAACTGGATTCTCCATCCTTGGAAACATTCGAGGTCTGGCTGGATGGGGCTCTAACAGCGGGCTGAAGTCATCAGTCTTTTTTGCTGCTGCTCCTTCCTCCTCAAGAGGAGTCCTCCTGCTCTTCCCCTGCTCTGGTGTGGTGTCGCTCTCACGCGAAACAGTTCTTCACAAAATGGTCCAACATGATCCCCTTCCACAGGGTGCAGTCCTTCAGAAACAGGATGCTCCAGCATGGGTCCTTCACGGGGTCATAAATCCTGCCAGCAAGCCTGCTCCAGTGTGGGCTCCTCTCTCCGTGACTCTGCTGATCCCTGCCAAGGTTCCTGCCCAGCATGTGCTTCGCACAGGGTCACAGCGCCCTTTGGGCACATCTGCCTGTTCCTGTGTGGGATCCTTCAGGGCTGCAGGGGAATTTCTGCTCTGGCACCTGGAACACCTCCTTCCCCTCCTTTGTCACTGACCTCAGTGTATGTAGAGCAGTTTCTCTAACATATTCTCACTCTAATTGTTCCACAGATTTTTCCTTCCCTTCTTAAATACATTGTTCCTGAAGTGCTAACACTGTCCCTGACAGGCTCAGCCTTGGTCAGAAGAACTGGCATCGACCCTGTCACACCAGGGGAAGCTTCCAACAACCTTCACAGGAGCCACCCCTAAAGCCCCACTAACAAGACTTTGCCATGCAAACCCAATGCAATGGTGTTTGTGGCCACATTCAACTATTGGTATTTTATTGTCAAAACCCATGTAAAGGTGGACAAGTGAAAAAAGGTGGTAAATGATTGGCATGTTCTCTCAGTTCCAGTTATAGTTCAGTTTCTGTCATAATTCAGTGAAGTTGTGCTGAATGTCACTGGATGTCAGAAATGTCAAGGCTGCTAAAACCAAAGCCAAATCCCAAGATGCAAACTGTGACATCAAGGTTCATAACATTGGCTGCCAAGGGGTCTGTTTGATCTTCTGGAACACAAACCTTGGCTTCAATTTTCATTCAAGTAGGTACTGTTTATATAATTTTTAAACTCTTAAAAAAAAAGGAATTAATTTCTTCAGTAAAACCTGTCATTGAAAGTAGAACAGAAGCATAAGCATCCAGATAAAGGATTTCTTTCTCATGTTAAAATACATACTATGCATCTGTACCATAATCTCATCTAACAGAAATGTTTTCCATGGTTAAACATTTCTATGTGTGAAGGCCCATCCTAAAAAGCACTGTATGTTATGATGCAATTTCACAAAATGGCATTAACTTACTGTTTCTCTTAAACAAAGATGTCTAGGTTTGGAAAGACAGGTATCTGTCAGGGAAAACTTGAGTCTCCCTTGGAGTGGAGACTGTAAAACCCCTCCCTCCAAATTATTACAATTTTGCAATTAGGAGCTTTCAGGCAAAAATATGGGAATAGGAATAACCGTTCTTTACTAGGAATAATAAAAATGTAAATGCATTAATACAAAAAAAAAAAAAACAAGCAAGCAAGCAAACAAAAGTCCTAGAGAACCCTGATGGAGTCAGGAATACTACTTGACACCCTGTTGGCCAGCGTGTTGAAAGCAGTCCAAATAAGTCCTCCTGGAGTGACAGATGTGGTTCTGTTGGAGTAGAGATGATCCTATAGTGGCGGTGAGATGAGTCCGGTCCTCCTCTGAGAATCTTGTGGCAAAGAGGATGTCTAGGGTCCCTGTGTCCCCATTTTTGTCAGGTTAGGGAATGTTTGGCTCCTCCTCACAGGGTGGAGCATCTCACAATGGGATGGTGCAATGTGTCATGTCATTGGTGAGCCTTAATGGCCCATTAACAGAAGATACCCCTCGGAGGGGCAGACTAAGTTGATGAAAGAGATAAGAAACACTGCCCCAGATGGTCTACTATCAGAAGGCATCCAACCTCTTCCCCCCTCAGAGTTACAAGAGATAAAGAACAGTATCTCCCAAATGGTTTCAACAGATGAAAACTGAATACACATTTTTGTGTTACATTTTTCAACCCAAGACAAAAGCAGTTGATTTCTTCTCCTGAAGTCTATTCATTACTGAGGGCACTAAAAGAGAACAGTCCTCCAACTCAAATAACTTTGCATTTTGTATTTGAAATCAATTTGTTTGTATGTATTTAACAGAAAAATCTACACTGTTAGTGCGACAATCTTTTGAAAATTTTTGGTGAAATATAATTTTGTACTTATGTTCTCCTTTGAAATACCTGAAATTTGTTGGATTTTTTAAAAATGCATTAGTTTAATAATTCTGAATCTTTATATAAATTTCCCTATTTGTCTACACATGTAATTTTTTGTTGTTTTCTATAATTACTGGCAAATTATATAAATAATAAAAGTAAAATAGGTGAAGCCATGTTAGTAGATTTAACGTGTTCTTTTTTATTGTTACGTTATTTTCAAGAAATGTATAACATTCACGGTACCTACATATAACATTACGGTACCTGCATATCAAGAATTCTTGCATTATTTCTTAAGAAATAATACAAGGAACTTATTGGAGAATGGATCTCTGATATACATTTTAATACAGGTTCATCACTACCTTTCCATCACTTAAAACATTTTCTTTCTCCATGAAAATAATTAACAAAGTGAAATCATATTGAAAATCCAAAACTTTTAAGATTTTATTTCTTTAAATTTTATTATGTTAAAGGGATGCTCTGTGAATGCAGGCAAAAACACACAATGAATTGATCAGCAGGATAGTACTAATGGTCACAGACAAATATACACGGTGTGTTTTCATCTCATCTGCAGATGGTAGTCATGCAACCAAGTGTTCTAATTTTACATGCTGCTTTTGTAAAAGCCTATAGTTTCTACGGATAAAAATGAGACAGAGTTTCTAGAAGTTAATAACTTCTATATAAACAAAACAGCTTGCAGAAGGGAAGAGAGGAAAAATAAAGTTTGAACAAGCAAATCTTTCCACTTCTCTAAAGTGAAGAAGAGGAAACGTCAAGCCAAAAATATTATAAATTTAACTTAATTACATTAATGGATTAGATAATGTAAAGAAAAAGATGACTGGCAATTGCAACATTAAGGGGAGAGTTATGAAGGGAAGAATGGGATACATTTTCTCTATTTTTACCAGGCTATAGACAATTTTTCAGAGCAAAAAATAATAGCTATATGTAAACTAATATCAATTGTCAGTGGAAATAAAACTTACATTTTGAAAATATATACCAAGAGGGCTTTCTTGACAACTTTTAAGCAACTAAGCCAGGTGATTTAGCAGAAATAATGCCAAATAACAACTGCTTCTATGGACTTTGTAGAGGTATGAATCTGACCTGTGTCTCTAGCTAAAATAAACAGAGAATTTCCTGTTCCTACCATAAGTGGTTTCAAGTAGAGAAGAGTTCTGTCCTTATTGGAAATATTTAAGCAAATTTTTAGAAATTATTTTGTAAAATTATTTTGCCAAAATATTTTTAATTATGTTAATAATGCAATATAAAGCATCAGAAAGGCTGATGACCATTTCTTAGCATGCTATTGCAATAACTTTTTGCTATCAGTTCACTGATACCCCTCTCCTGCCTTTTTTCCATAATGACCTTCATGATGTTGATAATTATACATAGCAGAAACCTTAGTTTCGGATAACGAGAGTGAAGCTGGCTGTTTTTTTCTCCTTTTAATTTATTTATTCTAATGTGAAACTACTATTACTCATCCCTTTTTTTTTCCTATTCTGTCTCCACTTCTGTGCTGTCTGATCTGCAGACAAGTTTCTAGCATAACTTTTCCTAACATGCTCTTCCTCCTCTCTTAAATTTGTCACCTAAGATGATTTGTAGTATGACAAATTGGTCCATCTCAGTGTTCACCCCTACTGTAAAAACTTAAGTGCTATTTCTGCCAGATGTAGTGTCATGCCTGCTTGGCACTGCCAAGGCCCTCCACGCTTCTTAACTGTCTCCCCACAATCCCACACTTGGTAATCCACAGTCCCTTCAGAGGAACAGAACCTTTTCCACAGAAAAAATTATAATTTGATTAAATAAAGGACACACATACGGACTCGGGACCTCACTTGCATGAAGAACATGCTTGTATTGTCACACTGCAGAGAAAATATTTGTGAATGCACAGCACAACTTTTACACCTGCTTGGCTCAGATTATGAGAGGTTTCTTATCTCTGTACTGAACATATATGACTTATTTAGGGTTGTAACAAAGGGCTCAGTATCAGAGAGAGTTATAAGACAATCTTAATTAATGGTCCTAAGTAAAATTAGAAATTAAGTTAATAAAGATGTCATCTAAATATACCAAGATTTCAGGAAACTAGCGAAAAGATGGAAATGGATATTTCCAATATAAGAAGGTAAAATAGGTTTTTTAAATGCTCTTCATGTCTGCACAAAGCTGAGACTTTCACAATCATTGATTTAATGTTGCTATGCCTCTTGCAAAAATGTGATGTTGCTAGCAAGTCTGTGCCCTCTAGCACCGTCTTTAGCTTCTAGCTTAGTACACATTCAAAAGTGTTAGTAGCATTTGGTTTTAGCAGTAGCAGAACCAACAGTGATTTTCATCCTTACAGCGTCATTGGAAAATAACAGTTTTCAGAAGTTTTTTGTAGGAAAGTTGTAGTGGTTTCAGGTGTGCCAATTTTTGTGTTCCTGGCCAAAGCACCATTTTGTAGTGGTTTGAGTGCCCACTGGAATTATTTACTCTTGCTGCTGTGAGACAGGATAAGGAGAAGAGCAAAGCAGGTTTAAAACTTACCAAGGGTATAAAGACAGATTTATTAAAAAAACTACAAGAGAGAAATAATTAATAAGAATCAGAACATAACCTTCAAAACACTTCCTCTCCCCCACAACTTTCCTTTCTCTTCTCACAGACAATGTATAGAGATAAAACTTGAAATTCTAGGTCAGTTTACCACCTATAAAATAGTCTTTTATCAGTTCATTTAGAGAGAAGTCTCATTTTGTCTGTCATGGAAACTTCCTACAAGACTGTTCTCTAGTGCNGTTCCCTCCTCCCCTTCCCTGCCCTGCAGCCGCCGGACCCGGCTCCAGCCTGGGACAGGGCCTGGAGGGCTTTCCCAGGAACAGGGGCCGCCTGGCCTGGCCCCGGTGGCAAGGAGGGAGCTGGGGCTGGCTTTNATCTGCAGTTGTGAAGTCCCTCCCATATCACCCAGTCTTCCCACTGCTGCATTATGGGTCATGTAAACAGTTTAAAGATGAACAGTTCAAAATAAAAGGTTTTCTTCATGTCTAAGAACAGATATCTTTTCTCTTTCTAAGGGCAAATCTTTGTCTCATCTCTCTCTCTTCCCAAGCTTCTCATAAGATCACAGCTACTTCAATATTTACTTAGTCCACCACAAATACCTTTGCTTGTATCTGCAATCTGAACACTCTTTTCATGTCCCCAACACATATTTCCACAACTTAAAGGGATATTCTTGTATGTTACAGTCCATTGCCATGGCTTTACCAAAGAATTTCAGCCTAAGACAAGGCATCTTCTCATTCCCTTTCCACCTAAGACCCAACTCTTCCTTTGCAGACTTTGATGTCTTCATACTGTCTCTCTACATGTCTCCAATCTGTCCCTTGCTCTCACTCAGCGAGAGGATTAGTGTTTTGCAAGTTTCATCTGTGCAAGGAAAGTGTTAAAATTTCTCCTAGGTCTGCAGGGAGTCATCATGGTCTTTCCTGGGCAGTGGCCAAAGTGGCTGTGCCAGGGCTGGGCCAGGATCTCCGAGGTTCTGGCTGTGTCCAGTTTTTAGCAGCGAGGCCGCTCTGCCTGGCTGCAGAGCCGCCTTTGGTCTCAGCTNCAGAACATAACCTTCAAAACACTTCCTCTCCCCCACAACTTTCCTTTCTCTTCTCACAGACAATGTATAGAGATAAAACTTGAAATTCTAGGTCAGTTTACCACCTATAAAATAGTCTTTTATCAGTTCATTTAGAGAGAAGTCTCATTTTGTCTGTCATGGAAACTTCCTACAAGACTGTTCTCTAGTGCCTTTTAATTCTCACAAAAGCAGCCACTCGGGAATCTGCAGTTGTGAAGTCCCTCCCATATCACCCAGTCTTCCCACTGCTGCATTATGGGTCATGTAAACAGTTTAAAGATGAACAGTTCAAAATAAAAGGTTTTCTTCATGTCTAAGAACAGATATCTTTTCTCTTTCTAAGGGCAAATCTTTGTCTCATCTCTCTCTCTTCCCAAGCTTCTCATAAGATCACAGCTACTTCAATATTTACTTAGTCCACCACAAATACCTTTGCTTGTATCTGCAATCTGAACACTCTTTTCATGTCCCCAACACATATTTCCACAACTTAAAGGGATATTCTTGTATGTTACAGTCCATTGCCATGGCTTTACCAAAGAATTTCAGCCTAAGACAAGGCATCTTCTCATTCCCTTTCCACCTAAGACCCAACTCTTCCTTTGCAGACTTTGATGTCTTCATACTGTCTCTCTACATGTCTCCAATCTGTCCCTTGCTCTCACTCAGCGAGAGGATTAGTGTTTTGCAAGTTTCATCTGTGCAAGGAAAGTGTTAAAATTTCTCCTAGGTCTGCAGGGAGTCATCATGGTCTTTCCTGGGCAGTGGCCAAAGTGGCTGTGCCAGGGTTAGGCCAGGATCTCCGAGGTTCTGGCTGTGTCCAGTTTTTAGCAGCGAGGCCGCTCTGCCTGGCTGCAGAGCCGCCTTTGGTCTCAGCTGCCTGATCTCTCACGGCTGGGCCCCCCCTCAGCAGGGCTCTCAGCGGTGCTGGGGCGTGCTGGGAGCAGAGCCCGGCCTGGCCAGGTCCCGTGGGCCGTAATGGGGGAGGCAGGGCCTGGCCCCTCGGCAGGGGCTGCCAGCCCGGCCAGGCCTCCTGGACCTTTCGCAGCAGGATGGTGGCAGAGGCTCGGGCTCAGCCCGGCTGGGATGGGGCGTTCCCTCCTCCCCTTCCCTGCCCTGCAGCCGCCGGACCCGGCTCCAGCCTGGGACAGGGCCTGGAGGGCTTTCCCAGGAACAGGGGCCGCCTGGCCTGGCCCCGGTGGCAAGGAGGGAGCTGGGGCTGGCTTTCCTCTTCCCAGACCAGAAGAAAAGATAATTTTTCCCAGGATTTCTCTGATTTCAACTTGTGTGTTCACAGAGGCGTGTCACCTTTCTAGTGGCTTCACCAGATGTCAATGTTCAAACCTAGTCACTGATTGGTTTTGCTATAACTTTCTTAGAAAAATCACTTCCGTGCAAAACCAGCACAAATGTCCTCAAACAATCCTGCTCACTTATCTATACTATAGCCATAAGCAAAATTCAATTCTTAGTGACATTTCTAACATTTTGATTCAGGTTGTACAACAAAATCTGTAGCATGGCAAGCTTTTTCAATGAAAACAGACACATAAGGGGAACTAAACTGAGCTATTTTTATTTATCTACCTCTGTGTTACTGCTTAAAGGAAGTAGTAAAAACAAACTTTGGGTGTGCAGCTGCTTGTAACAGAAAAGAAGATAGCTGGCTACAGCACAGGGAAAACTATGATCAAAAATCTAAAACTAGAAGAATTCCGACTACATGAAGGTAAAGATTTTTTAAGAGTGGAATGCCAGGGAGTAGTGAGGGACAGCTTCAGGGACATACCTGGAGGGATGGGAATCTGTAAATCTGAGCAGGCCATCTCCCTACTGATGGATGGGGAAAATCCTGCAAGGACCAAACACAAGGGCAGAGCGGAGTACAGGTGACAGGGTCCATCCATAGGACAAGTGATGAACCAGGCTCAGAGTCCTTGCAAGATCTCACCTGGGAGCAGGAGGAGAACAAATCAAGGCAAGCCAAATAGTAATACTGGGAGGTATATCCAGGGGACCAGGACTGGGCTGCAGACCTGTACTTCTGCAGTATTGATTGGGGAGCTTTGATAACCCCAAAGCTGAGATGAAATGATGTCCTAGATCTTCCAAGGGTGGCTGAGGACCCCAAATGAAGTTGTTCATGCCTTTTTTGGGGCTGTGACAAGATGCTATGAATTCTCCCCTATTTCAAGATCTTTTGAATGATATTGGTATTGTAACTCAGCCAGATGTGTCAGGTATTGTTTTTTCAAATACATTGAACATGATGCCCTTGCTGACACAGCTTTCTAGGTGCTTACAATTCTGCTTCACTGGAATTAATATACATAATTAGAGCAACATTTATAAAATTAAATATACTGTAAATTGATATATCTGGACCACTTTAAAATGAGATTGAGACTAATCTTTAATGCAATAGTACACGATTCAGTTTAGAAATTATAGTGTCTTTTAATTCTTCTCTTACTGATCATGCACTAGATAAATTCAAAATTTTTGCAGAGATGCAAAGATGAAACCTTTGCACTGGAAAGACAATTTTCTCAGCTAAGTGAAGTTCCTCAAAGATGACACAATCGAAGCTTTTCATGTTGTCTATAACTTTGAGAAAAATGAAACCAATGCAGGAAACCATTCTCATAATATCGAAAGGTGTAGGGCTATTGCAGTTGTTCCGGGTACAGAGGGAAGGCGGGATGGCGTTTCTAGCACTAATTCAAATACCACCCACATCACAGTGAGGCCATGGTTTCAGCTGGAAGAGCCAGAGGGAGGCTGGAAGGGTTTCCATCTATTTGTTGGGCTCTTTTTGTAGGAGGTATGTGACAGACCAGCACAGGGATAAAGCTGCCCCCGCACAGGTCAGAGCAACCCCAGTCCACACCAGCACTGCCACTGAGAGGGAGCTGCCTTGGGACCTGAGCCCTGCCAGGCAACACAGAGTGAACAGCTCGGCAGCAATACTCCTAACTCGAACTAGCTGTCCAGCTTTTGTTCTGCCCCTGGTTTCCACTGTTTGAGGACTGGGGAGAGGAAGGTGGGCAGGAAAAGCCTGTCCAGCACGCTGCCTTGGTTCTCCAGGGTGCTCTGTGATGGGCAGCATGGGGACACATGGCATTTTCCTTTGTCAAGAAAACAATGCCAGGCTCTTCCTCTCCCCCTCTCCCTTACAAGTGGTTTTGTTTGCTGGGTGGTGAATAGCCTCTTGTGGGTAGAGCACTCTCTCTTTTGTGCCCTCTTTTATTAATATTGTTGTGTTTATTGTCAGTTTTTAAGTAAAATTGTGATTCCAGCTTGAGATCTGTCCTAGTATTTCCTCTGCTATGGGAAAGGGCTGGGAAGAGGTGCAGCTTGAGGGAGGTCAGTTTTTCTGCTGGGTTTTAAGCCAGATCAGCAATCATATTTAGTTTTGCCTTTAGGTTTCTTTTTTGTAAAATCTCATGATATTATAAAGCTAGATAATAATATATTATCATTTTAATACATTTTTATGTCTTCTTGTATAAGACACTCCATTAACATCTAAAATTTATAGTGTTCCTTCATGTTCATCTTTTTTTATTTTGTTTGTTTTCTTTCTAAATTGAACTTAAGATAAGTAGAAGGAATGAGGATGGGTGAGATATCGTTAGTCAACACTTTTACTGACACCTTCTAATATAAGCTCCAAATAGTTGTATTTTATTTTAAGCATTTAATAAAATCCAGATTATACTTTTTTTACATTTTATATGAAACTGAATTATTACAATTCTACATTGTTGATTTTCAAATATTCCTTGGGATGGGGGAGGAGGTGTTGTTTGTTTTTTGTCTTTTAGGTATTCAAATATACGTTTTAGCTAGTCACTACTAATTTATGACCAACATGTGTGGTTGATGCCTGAATATACAGTTAAGTTATATTTAGAAGTCTGTATTTGAAAACTGCCTGGAAATTCCTTGATACTTCATATACAACAGTCATTCTCTTTGATGTTGCACTAAGACTGCACAAGGATTAATGAGCACATTAGTGTGTGTGTGTGTGTGTGTGTGTGTGTGTGTGTGTGTCTGTTTAGGTTTACATTTACTCCACCTACTTTTTAGTGTACTTCCTTCACATTGTATATCTTTATTATTTCTTTGTAACCTCTTCTAACTCTTGTTTTTTTCTTGTTGCAATCACTGTATTAGGAACAATTCAGGACCTTCTTCCAAATGCTAACTGATCAGAATTCTTATCATTTAAACACAGATCTTTTAAAGACACCTGTCACTGCTTTATCTGACAAGTTCAGTTTAGTCTTCAAATATCAATTTGTATTTTGATACTGTCTTGATCTTTGATACTGTCTGCATTTTCTTGAAAGGTTATTCTCAGCTATATCCATACAGTCATTTTTATGTATTTTGTGATTGAAAATAATATATTACTGTCAATGCAATTGCTACAAAAGGAAGACTAATATGGACATTCCTAAAATGCCTATTTGCCTATGACTGAGTGATTCAGAGTGTTTTCTGTTTAGATAATTAAAGGAGCTGAAGGATGGAGAGAAAGGTGATTCAGTATTCTAGCAATCTGATTAGTGACACTGCACCAGTTACTCATCAGAAATGCTACCTATAATTTCCTGTTTACCTGAAATTCTTGCCCCTCCAAAATGCTTTCTCCAAGAGGCTGTGGCAAAGAAAAGAATAAGAAAGACAAATCTTGGTTGGATCTTCTTTAGGACAGTTAATAACTAAAGATGTGATAGCCAGAGGCAATAAATCCAGTAGAGTGGCAAAGAAGTAGCAACACAGAGATATATACTATTTATGACATTTTTCTAGAAATGTGTATTTACATTCTGGTCCTGAACGCAGAAATAAACATCCATTTTAGTCAGCGAAGTGTCAGAAACTAAACCAATTATATACAAAGCCACTCCAAAAGGAATTGAGGAGTAGTCATTGAGCTAAGGAACTAGTCTTTCTTTTGCTTATTTATTCATTATTCCATGCCTAGAAGAAGAAATAGGAAGGCTTATATGTTTAGAAGGTTGATATGTTTAAAAGATTCATGTAAGAAGTGCAAACTATGGGCTTGCCACATATTAAAGAGGGGAGACACTTTAACAAAGGAATGACACTTGCAGTCCAGTCTGCAAAATTTCTGCAGTGTTTTAAAGGCTGAATAGGCAGTAGAACTTCTCTAGCCTGTGATGTTAATGAAAGAAACAACACTTAATGTTGTTAACACTTCACAACTTTTTTTGTTGAATTAAATATATTTTAAGTAGGTCCAGACAATATCAAAATCACCTTGGGAATTTTAAATTCTCTCTAGGCTCTGTCAGAAGGTAACAGCAGAACTGAAAAGCCCCATGTAAAAATAAAAGTTAACCAAGGTGCTTGCAACTCTTGCTGGTCTGGAATGATAATGCTGACTGAACTGCAGATCCCCCTGCCTAACACATTAAGATAAATTTGGAATTCTCTTTTCCAGGGATTTACATTCCATGGACTTGTTCTAGAGGCCTTAATCAGATGCTCAGAACCTTAGCTGTCAAAAAAGAGACACAATATGATGTCATATTTAATATCAAATAAGTGTGATTATTTCAAATATCTCCTTATTACCTGCTTTGTGTGACAGGCAGCATGAATTTTCAGTTTGTCATAACTTGTACTGTGTAAGATGCTGAACAGCGTGACATTTTCTATTAATTTCCAACACAATACCTCCTGCTTGAATGCATTCCCTTATTATACAAATTCAAAGGTTGTTTGTCAATTATTTAAAGGACATCTGTTTAAATTAAGAACATGTTTAAAAGAAACAGTACTGTCTTCCAATTTAAAAGAGTTCCTGTCTAAAGAGTTCATCTTGCTAATGTCATGGGTTGCCTCCCTGATCTCCTGTAGGGTCAGAAATGTGTAATTTCTCTGTACTTCATTGTTAGATTAAAAAAGAGAGAAAGAAACACCATTACACATAATATATTTTAAGCCTTGCATGGAACTTCATAATAACTCTATGCTTGCTTTGTGATTAGATGCCATGTAGTAATCTAATGAAGAATGAGAAAGAAAAATCAGTACCTCTTCTATCTTATTTGCCTTCGAGCCATCCCTAACTGCTTTCATCAACTACATCAGTTTCATCAATCTGACCTAAAATCCGCATAACCCATCAAAGAAGATGAGCAGGATATAACACTTAGAGAATTGTACACAAAAGTGAACTGATAATGAGGATAACTGGTTGGACAAGAAGCTGATTTTACTAGGTCTCCCCTACAGCTGATGGTGACATGTTGAATGTACTTTACATTTGTTCTCCATGTGATCAGCAGAACTGGCTCAGGTTTAATTCTATGCACAAACAGGACAAATGTATGGTGATGTCAAATTTTGTGTTTCAATCCCCAATGATTTGTTCCTTTCCCCCCACCCCAGGTTGTTGATTTAGCCTAAGTTGTATCCATGCACTAGGTTGTCAGTCTCACCTGGTATCTGCCCCTTGCTCCCAAATGTTCTCTTCAATCCTCCCTTGTACCAGGCCCTGCCTGGCCTGCCCTCCTTTGGAAATCCCCTATTCTTGGAGGTCCCATTGGTTTGTTTATATCAGTCTCCTCCCATCAGCCTCCCCTCTGGTTTGTGCTCTGTAAATCCCACCTTGTGTTCCTCCCTGGTCTTCTCCCTATTTGTCCCTCTACCCTAAACTCCTCACTCATTCTGTCCCTTAAAACCCAGTGCCCTGCCTTTGTTCTGGGTCCTCGCCCTGGTCTGCGTTCAAGTTATGTTATAATTTATGTTGCTGTAACAAACAATTTCATGTGAGGCCCAGTTCTCTTTCTACACTGATCATGAGGAGATCGCTTAGGACTCTCGGCCCCCCAGGGGTTGTGTCGCGCCTCTGCCAAGCACCAATCACCTGGTGCACCACGACACAAATGTGTGTGTAGAAATGCCAATGAACATTTCTGGAAAACCACGGATTTACGGTGATGCCAGGCACTGACTGCTTGTTTTGAAGATTAACATTTTTTTGTGTTCTCTGCTTTTATGTCAACGCCTTGTAAGAACTTTGGTTGTCACCATATGATATATTCATAAAATATATTCAACTAGATTTCTATGTTTTACTGCAGCCATTACCAGAATTTTTGATATATGAAGCTTTACTGGGGATGGCTATACTTTTCTGGTCATCCAGCTAAGAAAACCTCATTGCAAGACAGCTCTATATACAGCAGAATGATGAATGTAGTAAGGGACCATTCAAACAATATAAATTTAGGATAAGCATTTATCTAGCTGGGCAGGAACTTACTGCATTTTTTAGTTTGCTTTTCTGGGATATCATTCTCTTCTCTGCATTCTTCAGGTTAGGATCTATACTTCTTTTTCCCACTGTAAAATGGCCACTCAAAATGTTTTGGGTGCCAAAGTATTTACCATTTATGTCAGGATAAATATTGGTAGTGACAGGTTAGACTAAAATGTGAGTGTAATCATTAGATTTTCATGTCAGGACAAAACCAAGAAGCATGATTGAATTTATACTGTAAGGTAGGACTAAGGACTTTCTGCATGACATCTCCACAGTCACAGCAATGTCAATCATTTGTCTGGGATCTCTTTGGAACTAAGAATGCTGCATTCTGCACATAAATTTAAATCATATACATTGATTTCTGTAAATGAAGACTGTTTTGATTTATTTCAGGAATATTGCAGCATAAAACAAGCCTAAAGTAAATATGAGAATATTTGGGTACAAGTGAATTTACACACACAAAAAAGAAAAAAGCTGGCTTGCTGTTTCTCTCTCTTTTTTTTTTTTTTTTTTTGTTTCTTTTAAACTTCT